>APFE030916815.1:29835-69842 GCA_000404065.3 Pinus taeda | reverse complement strand
AAATTTATTTTTTCCAGCTTTTTGAATGTATGGTTATGGGAAAGGGCATTTAACTACATGGGAGAAATAAGGAGAAACTGAAAACTGGGGTGGGAAAACAGAAATTTTAACAGTTCGTTCCTCAGTGGAGTCTTTAATTGAAAATGAAGTGGAGTCGCCAGCTGGATGCCTTAACTCTGGAGTTCATGATCTCTGTCCACCATCAAAGATCAGAACTAAACATGAAAAGTTCTGAAGAAAAGGAGAACTTCCTCCAGAAAACGGGGTTTACAGTGATGAACAAAATGATTCAGATCCCTAGTGGAGTCACCATTACGTTAACACTCAGGTTGTCCCTTGGCTCTTTAAGGGATACGACTGAGGTAACCACAAACCAAGCTTTGGACTGCCATTCCTAGCCTACCAGCAGTCAGAGAGGGCTCTCTCTTTGGGATTTAGCTTTGTTTAGGGAATGATTTCAGGCTAGATATGATGCACATGGGTTTTTGTTTGAGTTTGGTAGGATGGTTGATCTACTCAGGCAGAGTTGGCATGCGATGCGTAAGAAGTTTAGAGCATTGGGTATGGAGTCAAGGATGTGGACTGAAGGGTGTATTTCTTTGACGGAAGAGGGAACTACAGAGCATAATAGTCAAACACAGAATAATATCAAGCTTAAATGAGGATGAAACAGATGTCAGGGAATGAAAGACAGCTAAGTAGTTTTCATTATGCTAACAGAGGGAACGTGACTGAACATTATATAGGAGAAATTAAGAAATTCCTAAGAAATATTCATATATGGAAGAAACTAGTGTAAATATGAGCCAAGAGGTATTCATATTCATAGGCTAATTTAGAAGGAAAACATAGAGAAATAACAGGAATTGAGGACATAACACGGCTATGTGACATCTGAGCTATTCTTTCTTCCTGCAATTTTAGATCATGACATGGATATGATATAGCAAACATAACAACTGTAGAAAGAGATGAGAAAAACTTATTGTTCCATGAAGAAGTGCAAGAATCCTGTAATATTATTCTTCAGCCATCGAATCCACATTAAATAGTCGAAATAAAGTTGTTCCAACAATCTCTGTTCATAAAATCTCTTAAGGCATACGACGCAGGTCTCAAAATTAGGTTATCAATCAACCAACTCTCACCCTTTGAACAACGAACAACGTTGTTTAAATAGGCAATATTTACATGCTGGCCCTTGAGCCGCTGTCAAGTAAAAAAAATCACTGAAAAAATATCTAACAAAACAGATCCCAAAGAGATCTGTAGCAATAAAGTTTTTTAATGCTAAGTTGTGCTGGTAATGAATGCATAAAATATCTAAAACATGTGTTCTAGGGCAGCTGGCAACTGAAGTTATGCAAGTGAGGGTTGCGTATGAGAGAGTAGCCTCAAAATGGTTGAACGGTGGTCCTGGAGCTGTGCGCTGGCCTCATGGCCATAACTCTGTAATAAATGCGCATGAATCCTTTTTTCGGTATTGTTTAGGCAGTTCCATAGATTTAAAAAAATAATTTTCGCCTTTTTAGATTGTGGCGGTGGCTATACCTTCAGTAAGTTGTCCCCGATTTAGCAAGAAAGGCTCAGACTTGCATAAATGTGTAAGTAGATTCCCCAGAAGATCAACTTCAACATCTTTCCTGACAAAAGAATCTAACATCCAAAGCAAAACCATAGTTGAATGGAACAATGGTGCTTTAAGGTCATCTACACAAAAAGCTACCTCCTTCAAATCTCTCACACTGTAATATTCTTCGATTGCCATTAATATAAACCTCAGTACCAACATCAATTGATGACCACAACCTCTTTGCTGGTGGTGTCCCAGGATCTTGATAAAAGTATAAACGGCTTGACAGCGCCCCAACATCTAGTTCCCATGTTCTAGGATCTTCAATACACCCTTCTCCCTTATGAGCTGGATAACCATGAATAGCCCATTCTGGATGTGGTAATAATTGCACCAGTTCTTGTGCCTGAGGATTACTATATGGATCACAAAGATCAAAAGGTACCTCAAGATATTTTGCATTGCCTGGTGCGCAGTACAAATGATAAGCATAGTATGGAAAATGAGTTGTATCATTTCTGTAGACTTTGCTACCATTGGAATTGATGTGATAAGGTGGACAGTCAGCAAGGTTATCAGGTCTACACCATCTCGTCACCTCAGGATTTATGATCATCTCACTGTATCTAGTAACATCTGTTTCAACCTCACCATCACATGGCTGTCCATTATTCTTCCAGCAGCTACCGATATCAATCAAATAAAACTGGCTATTTGAACCGCCTCCGTGTATGACATTGAGTGTCAATCTTAACTTGAAATTTGGTGACTCTGGCAACTTCAACATCATCCCACGAGTGTCGTAATGATATCCCCCAGAAAATCCTTCCGTGGCATCAGCACGCATATACAGCATCAACCAAGGATATTTCTTGGACGTTTCCAATTTATGGGAAAATATCCATCTGCCTGTGCTAGCTTGCTTCTCCCAAACAACAGAAAAATAAGAAATATTATCAATGTCAGCTCCTAGACTTGCATTCAGGTCATAAGTGCCATAGAAGCTTCCCCTTATACTGGGTGATTGTGAATCACAGGAATAAATTGCATTTTCCTGAGGCTTTGTCCAGTTGTGGTACACAAGAGGCTGATTCATGAAGCCTTTCCCAAAACACGAAAACATCCTACTTGTAATGATCGGACTGACCTTTCTACCATTCTCTGAACACAATTCAGATTTAGTATCAAAGTTCCCATTCTTCAACATGATCATCCAAAACTGCCATGGATTTGATGAGTCCGTTACTTCACAGAGAGAACGAAGATATAGCTCTTTCTCTGCAGCATATTTGTCTGGATTACTCTGAGACTCAAAAGAGATATTTGGAATGCTGAATGAAACTGAGCAAGTTCCACTGCCCATTCCAAACGAGAATATCTGCAAACTACCATCGTCATGTAAAAAAAGAGCAGTATTGTTGTCCTTAGAGAGAGGCCTGTAAGCTGCAGTGCCAACCCATAGAGAAGATGAATTTCCAGATAATCACAAAAGTTTTGCAGAAAGCTCCATAGGACCAAGAGACACAGTGAGTGGAGAGTTCGACTTTAAACTAGACAGGCAGACAAAAAAGCCACTACCATCAAGCAACTCTTTCCAGTGATGTAACCCAGCAGGCCTTAACTGACCATTTTGATCACCCTCAAGAACACTTGATACTTCACTAATACAAGTGCCTTCTGGATTCAATTGTCCAATCAAAGTTGAACCATCATGATAAGAGAGGAAAAGTAATCTGTATGCTGTTGTGAGACACAGAGATATACCTTTTGACTGAACTTCTCTACCGTGGACATGGATAGTTTCTGTCAAAACTTGAGCTCCAGTGTAACCTTCTACTCCTATTTGTTGCATATACAACATACCATGGTGTGATACTACAATAAGAACTAGCCAGCCACGTAACATGGGCACCAATACTGCATCTATGATCGAATCTTCCAATAATGTAAAATAATGCATAGGACTGATGTTGTCTTGGGATAGGTCATGGATCTTCACAAACTTGTTGGTGACCACCATGAGTTGAACTTGAGAACCAGGAAGCGAGGCTATTTGTCGGATATAAGCACCTTTTGCATATCCCAGGGCCTGATGACCCAAACAAATCCCCAAGATGGGAATGTCCTTGCATTCATACAACATCCTCATACAAATTCCTATGTCTGCAGCACATGTTGGTGAACCTGGGCCCGGCGAGATGACAATGTTATCAAAAGCATGTTCCTTATACAAAATATGGTGAAGATCATTCTTCACAACAATTGGAGCCACTCCATTTACCACTGCTAGAAACTGAAAAATATTGTAAGTATAGCTGTCATAGTTGTCAATCAGCAATGTTCTCACTTGCTTAGATTTGAATTCCTTTTCCTTTCTTGTATGAGAGTCACTCAATTCTGAACCCAGACTCTCACCAAGTATCAAAGATGCAAACACTTTGGTCATGCTAGCAACAATAGTTTGTCTATGGAAGCTTGAGACATTTGCCAATGAAGTGTGTTTGGATTTGTTAAAAGATAATGCTCCACATTGCATATTCAAAGCAGATATAGACACAACCAAACCACTGGAGATTCCAAAGTACCACCAATTGAAGAATGAACTCTTGTGCTTCCTCTTGTCTGGGTCTCAGTTATCACACTGGTCTGTCTCAAATGTTTGTAGACAAGGTTTGTGCCCTCCTTGCCTCAGTAGCAAATATGGAACATTGCAGCACGCACAGTATGACATATTTGGCCTGTAAACATGTCGATCATTAAAGATGAATACCTGCTATGAGCAGGAGGCTAACACCTACCTTTTTATTTTAGTGCATGAACGGATCAGTGAGTGCTGGAATCTCTGGATTGAGTTGGAGTTGCCAGGTGAATGTTTCAACCTTCATATCTGTCTGACTGTTGTCCACCATCAACAATCAGACCTAACTTGATACATGTACTGGGGCAATTTGCAAGTTAGACTTTCTGTTTATAAGACTAAACCAGAGATTGACTGAAGTAGATTTTATCTACTTGTGCTAATGCAAAGAAAAAGAGTTTCGAAGGCTACCTGGCTAATCTTCAAACTTCGTCTGTAGTTTATAAAATGAAGAATGCTAACAAACAAACAATTACTTCCCCAGTGAGTCGCCACTATGTTAGAGCCTAGATTTACCTCACGCTGAAAAGGTAAGCTTCTAGGTCCACATCAAACCACGCTCAGCCTAGTAGCTAGCCCTACCAGGTCAGGAGAGGGCTCTCTCTGGGTCAATCTCAGCTAATTATGGTCACTAAGGGCTTGAGATGACTGATATAGCTACTAATCTTAGGCTAGGTATAGATGTAAAAGAGTTTGATTGAATAAAATGATGATTTTGTGGGCTCTAATGGAAAGCGGATTTTGGGTGCAGGGAATGAGGCTCAGTCTTGCACGGATATCAATGGGGCAAGGTAGGAAAATAAGTTTGGCACTCTAAATCAAGTGAGATGGATGGATCAGACTGAGGAGGAGTTGAAGAGGGCAAGGGAAGCCATGGATCCTCTCCAAACAGTGGCAAACATCAAGAAACTAAAGCAAACTTCAAGTAGAGGACTGTAATTTCAATGTATTCTACTTACACTCTTGTTTGTTTAAGCTAAGAATAAATAAGAGAGAAATGATACACATAACACATGAATAAATTCACAAACACATAAGAAAGCACTGTACCAAAACAAATGCCACAGGGATCCCAAAGAATGTTGCAAATCCTGGTCTCAATTCCTTAGCCAAAATACTGATGTGAGTGTACAATGAAGCTCTAGGCTTTCTCAAGAGTCCAAAATTCTACCAAAATCCAACCCCTACACTATGAAAATCATAAAATAGATACATTTTCTCATCCTTGTACTAAGGGATTGAGCTCAACCATTTTCTTCAAAATAGAATTAGTTACATTAAACTTGGGCCGAATTTCTGAAAATAGGTGTTGAAGATGAACTTGTATCTCCTAAAACACAATATCAGTTACAAAAATGAAAGAGGTTTTGGTAGATAAGATCATGTTGGAGAAACACCTTTCTCAAAGTTGGGAAATTGTTTTCCCGTAGCTCGCAATCTATTCCACAAAATCATCTCTAAAACAAAAAATCATTAAAAATTTAAATCTGTGAAAATGAGCTGTAACGATCTAGTCACATATCCCACTCCATGACACCTGTGAATAAACTGAAAGAGGTTTTTGTTATAGGGCTTGTTCTTAACAGAACCCTCCTTGGGTTTTTTAAAATTACTTTCCATCTGTTGTTAAATGGCCCCGCACTAAAATGACTAAAACAGTAAAAAATATGAAAAATTTGCTTTGTTTTAATGTAGGCTCAAAATATCACTATATATATCCCACATAGTAGCACCTGTACATAAAATGAAGGAGGTTTTTGTTACTTGGTATGTGATGAACAAAAACCTCTTTCACTTTTGAAAAAATTCTTACCATTCTTTCAAATACTGATTTTGTACTAAACTATTCATTGTGTGCAGCAACTGACCTCAAAACATGCATAACCAAGAACCACTCATTCATTTCGATCATATCTTCTGATCCAGAAACCGGTTATGGGGGTGTGATATATCGTTGGAAAAAATTTTCCGCGCTTCTTCTGATGGACCCACTTGTGACATGTTTTGTGCTAAACATCATGTGCAAAACATCTAACAAAACCAAACATGGTAAGAGCTCATGTTGATCCCTGGTGATAGGCTGTGAAGACTGGAACTAACAGGTATTACCAACACTTGATCCGTGGCTTAACACCCGATTGGTCCATGATCTCTATTTAAAGAGCATGGAGGGTCATTTGTAAGGTGACCATTCATGAGATAAGCTTATGTAAATTTTCTTTCTTTTACGTTAATAATTTGCCTAAAGTGGTCACGTTGGTTTAGGCCATGGATGCTTTCCCTCTTTGAGGGTTTTAACCACGTCAATAATACTAGTATATTGATCTGTGATTTTTTTGTGAGTGGTATCCTTTGGTGTTCTATCTGAAGAACTTACCTTGTAAATTCCTACAAAATTTGTAGTAGGATATTTTCCTTTGCCTCTTTTTGACAACGTAACTCCAAATGCAAATCTATAGTGGGATTCACTTATCACTATTATTAAATGTTGTAGTGTTCAAAAAATATTTTTGTCATTTTTTTTTTTTGGTTGTTAGAATATAGAAGGCATTTGTGAGAGGCATCCATGTCCTTTCTTTTTGAAACACTACTTCACAAATTTTTCATTTTTTGTTTTATTTTTATTTTTTTTAATTTGTATTTTGTCATGTCCAACTACAATTAATTAATATTTTCATACGTTTCAACTAATCTAGAATTTAGAATTGATTTTATGAAAATTGAAATTTATTTATTTATTTTTATCCAATATTTTCAATAATTATTTAATTTTATAAAACATTATAAAAATTATATAAAATGTAAAAAAATAAAAGTCGACTATGTTGATTAAAATTGTTGACTAGAAGCCCACAAGACATAGGATAGATGGTGATGGGGTATACTGTTAAGTCGCTTCATGATGTGAAGGTCACTGGTTCGAAACTCTGTGGGAAAAAATCCAGTCATGTTAAGGACTGGTGTGGCCTAGGTCGAGTGCAATCCCAGGGCGATTTTCAGGGCCTAGATGCCCCTAGATCGCAATTTTTGAAACCACATGTCAAGCCTGATATAATTTATGATGAACATAGACCACTTAAAAAACAAACAAAATATTGTTGACAAGATATCAATAACTAGAAATCAATTTCTATAAACTCAATATGTCCTCACATGTCTTTTTTAATGCTTCTTCCTATGGCCTCTATATGTTTCAAGAAAAATTCCTTACAATTCCGTCCAAATCTTCCTTAGTTCAATATTTATCATAAAAAATTCAAAAAACCATCTCCACCATACATATTACAACAATTTTCAATACCATCTCCCATGTGATTTTAGTTGGTTACAATCTTCACTTGTTTGTTTACTCAAACAAATTCGAAATTTGAAGATTCCATACTATCTTGTAGTGTTTTTATCTAAAACGGTGTGGACATTATAATGATCACTAAAGTAACAAAATATACATTAGAGGTATAGATCAAATAATAGAAAAAAAACACAAGATTAAAAATCCAAATCAAAGGGGGAAAAATTCTCGAAAAAAACATTCACTCTTGTTTATAGTCTCAAAACAATTAGGGTCACCACCTAAGAGGGAAATGGAGCATGTGATATAATCATAGTCTAAGTCCCCATTGCCAAATCTAGGACTATATAAACAAACCATGCTAGAAGTAGATAAAGTGAAGAAACAAATGCAATTGCTACTAAAGTGGATAGTAATTTGGTCAAGTACTTCACTTTATGGCACATTTATCATTATAGTGCCAAAAAATTATGGGACTGGAAGAATGTGTATCACATACAAAGCTCTTAACAAGATTACCATCAAGAATCAATACTTTCTACTTAGGGCCGATGACTTGGTAGAATAGTTAGAACATGCTAAATACTTTACCGAGTTGGATCTCAAATTGGGATACCAATAGGTATGATTAGAAGAAGAAGACTCCTAAATGACAAATGTTTATCGACCACAAAGTTCTTAATAAGAATATCCCCAGGAATCAATGCTTTCTACCTAGGGTTGAAGACTTGGTAGAACAACCACAATATGCTAAATAATTTATAAATTTGGATCTCAAATTAGAAAATTACTAGGTGTTAGGGTCCTATATTATAGGGATCATAGTCATTTTTGTCTTACTATTCAATTGAAGTCAATTTGTAAATAATAGTCTTGGTTTCATGAGTCTTAAGTCAAAAGGGTATGTTTCTAATCTCCAAAGTGCAATGTCATCATGAAAGAGTATTAAAGGTCATGTGATGAAAAATATGGTTCATGAGTTAGTTATGTTGATGTCATGTCAGTTATAAGAGTCAGCTTTGAGAGTTAGTTATGATTAGTTGTGTCATGTCATGGTCATCATTGCAAAGACACCCCTTACTCATCTCTCACAACAACAAGTGGGCCATCATGACTTCAAAGAGGGCTTTAGTGGAATGAGGAGTTTAAATCTATTTTTGGCTCCTGATTTCCCCTCGTTCGAAATTCATCTTAGCTCTCAAACACTTGGAAGGTTGAAAGGAAGAGAAATGCATATGTGCAAATTAAAGTTGCTCTGAAAGATGGGAACTACTGTGAAAGTTGGAAATTTGGGGCGCAACTGAGGAACCCACTGCGATATCTCAATAAATCATCAATTCAGTGGCACTGTGTGCCTTGAACCCTACATATCTCTATTTAGAACTTCATTTGAGTATTATTGATCAACCCCTTATTTGGTTGTCCCTCTCAAAGAACCCATGTCATAGTTGTTGTGAATCTGATAACAAAGGGAGATAGTGTTTTGGAGGATTGTTTTTAGCTTTGGGGATATTTTATAGGTTCACAAGCTTCACAAGGACATTCCAAGACAACCCATCAGTTTCATTTTGTCAGAGATAGGCTGCAAGTATACAAAACTTGGAATGTTGCACAAGTTGTTGCGAAATTGTTAGAATCATTAGGGTTTAATTAAAAATCAAATTTTTCGCATTTTTTTTGCGTGTGGGAACTTAAAAAATGTTTAAAAATGGAAACATCATCAATCATCCATTTTTGCTTAGCCAAAGTTCAAACATGTGATTGAAGCCATGCAAAGACAATTTGCTGTGAAAGTGTGTTGCACAAATGTGTTTTCACCATATTTCTTAAATATTGTATAGATTTTGCCTGAAATTCTTACAATAGATGCATGGGGTGTGAGATGAATAAACTCAATTAATTTCAGCCCAAAATGCTTCATGGTTTTCAAGAAATGAGCCACCATCATCTACAACCAATTTTGGATTTTCTCGAGGTACGTGAGTTGAATTTGGCTCAAATTGGTTTTAGAGACGGGTTATGATGATATTAATTTTTTGTCAAGAAATAAGCTCCATCCAGCTTACCGTTTATGAGATATGAAAAAAATACAGTCGATGCACTTTGGCGTTGCGTTTTTACTGCAGGGGAGGTGTTGCATTTCCAGACAATCATCTTTTTGACCGAGTTACCCAAGTCAAAAACTTATGTAACATATTTTTATGGTCTTAGTAATTGTAATAAAGCATATAATAACTCACAGGATTGATTTTCGGCTAAGGAATTAATGAAAAATTCTTAGAAAATATTTGGTTAAACAATCCCTGGTCTTTAGCAGTTAGTTCTAATTTCATTGCAGAAGTTAGAACATCATTCCTGATGAGGAATTCGACCCCTAGAGGTGGGAAATGACTAATTTGAGTTTATTTTATGATGTGCATGTAATGAAAAAAGTGTTGGTCAGATTGGAGAGGAGAGAACACTGTGCATATTGTAATTATTTTCTGAGTTTCAATGAAATTGGTGGATCAAAAGTACCTGGTTAATTCTCTTCAAATATTCAGGTGATTTGACTCTCTTATGTGAGTGTTTCCTATTTTGTGTGTGTTATATTTATTCCTATGATGTTTAAACGAAAAATTGTTTCAGAATTCATCTAGTTAATGGTGCTCTGTTGTAGTCATTTAGACATTCCATATGTTTTTTCTGCCATAATAATTTTAGATTCATCCATTGTTCGATGCCTTGAGATGGTTATCTACTTTATTTATTATTCTCACATATACAACTATTAATTGGTATACATAAGTTTTTCTATCTTGCCTCTGAACAACTTTTCCCAATTCACCGATCATCCACCACGTCATTGATCTCTATTTTTACTAACTCCATGCCTAATGATTTTCCTCTTCCCTGCCACCACACATATAAACTCTCCTATTTTCCAAGGATATAGCCATTGTTCTTCATTAAAAATTTCCTTTAGTGATTAAGTAGAAAGAGAGAGCCCTCTCTGAAGTTGGAAGGGTTATATTCCAACTTCTAAGTGGTTTGTGGTTACCTCTGGAATTTCTCTCCTTGGCCTAGGGAAATTTACAGAGTGTTAACATTCTGGTGCCATTGTCAGGGAGCGAAAGGTTTCATCTTCCCCAAGAAAGATCATCAACGTTTCAGATCTGATTGCTGATGGTAGACATCAGTAAGACACATGAAGGTTGAACCATTCACCTGGCGACTCCAATCAAGTTTCAACTTGATCCAAAGACTCCACTGGCAGTAGGATCTAGAAATAAGGGTTTTACTAGCAACTCTATTGGCTCAAGATGAGTTCTATATTTGCAAGGTTTTCTCCTTTAAATCACACTCATATTCTAGGCTTTCCAAATCGCATGCCTTGTGTAGATTGGCAAACTTACTTGCCAAGATTCAAAGATCAAGTAGGAGATGATGTTGCACTTCACTTGGTTAAATTTCACATGCATGTTCGTAAGTTAAAGGTTAATTTTCATGAAGATTGTCTCATGAAGATGTTCATGGTATCCTTGGAGGGAAATGCTTGTTTATCTTCTCTTACATATTTTCATACAGTTTTTTATGAGAGATATAAAGAATGTCATCCTTCCTTATTGCTAGTCAAATACTGTTGCACTCATTTTAAAAATTTTATTGACAATTTAGAGAGTTTTTATGAAGATGACCAATTCATGGATCAAGAGATACTAGAGGCTTTGAATGAGAACCCTTTTTAGCACCATGAACATAAATTAGAAGCCAATTGTCACACTTTGGATGATTTTCAACATAGTATCATTTCTCCCTTAACTGAAATTGATCAACATCTTGATGTGGACATTTTTGTTCCTCCTCCTAAGATTCAGGAAGAGATGCAACAATTTTGTCAGCATCCATGTGATTAAGGTAGAGATTAAAACAATAAATCAAATTGTTCTTTATACAATCTATTTTCTGAATCTTTTCTTCAAGAATAAACTTTCCAAAATCATATCGCTAAAGCTACATATATAGGGACATCAAGCAATGAATCAATTTGTAACATAAATTTTCTGGAAGGCAACGGGCCCATATGTGAAAGTAGTAAAAATTATGAATTAGAATTGCTGAAAAATAGTGAAAAGGAGATTGTTGTATTAAATATTTTTGAAGATGAAAGTGTTATTCAGGAATACACACCTTTTGAACTTATAAATTCAGAAATCTTGAAAATCAAGATGACATAGTTGTTGAGCCACATAAAGGATTAATTTTTGACATTCTTGTTATAAATGAGGTAGTTGTTGCATCTGAAAATCTTCAAGAATATTCAAAGTCCTTTTTTTGTGTATGATGAGAATAATTCTATCAAACAAATTGTTGATATTTCACTTGAGGATGATCTTAAAGCTGACTACATAGAATAGGGACAACTAACAGTTATAGATGGAGGTTCCATTTTTCCTTGTGTTCATCAACAAGAAGGACATATTCATGATTTTTGAGATTCTTTTGCATTTCTGTTGCAAAAATCAGAGAATGAGAAATGTGCAGTATTCTTGAAATTAGTCAGTGGATTTAGCTTCTCAAAATGGAGAAATTTTGAATTTGGGTTCAGATTTCATGTTGTTGGGTCATCTCTCAGATTTTTCTTTCCGTCTAACTAGAATGAAAGTGGAAAGAAATCAAGTAATTATTGCCTTGATTGGTTACATTGGAAGGAGCATTTCACATTATTTTGCAGCTATCCTCAGTAGATTAGAAGAGAGTATGGTGTGCAATAAGGTTGTTGGGAAAGCATCCTTTAAGTTTGGTTTCAGTTTTCAAATTGAAAAAGTAGTCATTATCAACATTTCTTAGTTTGATATTCAGCATGGCACTTCTTCAGTTTCAAACTCAACTTGCAGTAGTGTACACTTTTTATTTTCAGTTGAAAATTAGGGCAAAGCATGTTGCAGGATTTGGAGTAGCCCAATGGATAAGATTACTAGTCTACGGTATTCTTAGCACCTCATAGGGAGGATGCCATCCCCATTGGAGCCTATGTTAGGGTCCTATATTATAGGGATCATAGTCATTTCTGTCTTACTATTCATTTGAAGTCAATTTGTAAATATCAGTCTTGGTTTCATGAGTGTTAAGTCAAAAGGGTCTATTGCTAAACTCCAAACTGTAATATCGTCATTGAAGAGTCTTAAAGGTCATGTCATGAAAAATATGGTCATCATGAGTTAGTGATGTTGATGGCATGTCAGTTATATGAGTTAGTTATGATCAAGTGTGTCATGTCATGGTCATCATTGCAAAGATACTCCTTACTCATCTCTCACATCAACAAGTGGGCCATCATGTCTTCAAAGAAGGCTTTAGTGGCATGAGGAGTTTAAATCTATTTGTGGCTCCTCATTTCCCCACATTCAAAATTCATCTTGGCAATGAAACACTTGGAAGGTCGAAAGGAAGAGCGTTGCATATCTGTAAATGGAAGTTGCTGCGAAATTTAGAAACTACTGCGAAAGTTGGAATCTGTTGCACAACTGAGGAACCCACTATGATATCTCAAGGAATCATCAAGTCGATGAAAATGTGTGCCTTAAACCCTACATATCTCTATTTATAACTTTAGTTGAGTATTATTGATCAACCCCTTGTTTGGTTGTCTCTCTCAAAGAACCCTAGTCGCAGGTGCTGTGAAAGTTGCTGCAAATATGATAACAAAGGGAGATAGTGTTTTGGAGGATTGCTTCCAGTTTTGGGGCTATTTCATAGTGACATTCCAAGGCAACCCATCAATTTCATTTTGTCAGAGATGGGCTGCAAGTATACAGAACTTGGAATGTTGCACAAGTTGTTGCGAAACTGTAAGAAGCATTAGGGTTTAATTAAAAATAAAAATTTTGGCATTGTTTTTGTATGTGTGAACTTTAAAAAGATTTACAATGGTGGAGACATCATTAATTATCCATTTCTTCTCAGTCAAAGTTCAAGCATGTGATTAAATCCATGCAAAGACAGCTTGCTGCGAAAGTGTGTTGCACAAATGTATTTTCACCATATCTCTTAAAAAGTGTACCCATTTTCCCTTAAATTCTTACAGTAGATGCATGGGTGTAAGATGAACAAATTCAATTAATTTCAGCCCAAAATGATTCACAGCTTTTGAGAAATGAGCGACCATTATCTACAACCATTTTTGGATTTTATTGAGATCCGTGAGTCATATTTGGCTCAAATTTGTTGTGGAGAAGGGTTATGATGATATTAAATCGTTGTCAAAGAATCAACACAATTTGTCTTACCGTTTAGGATATATGTGAAAAATACAGCCACTGTGCTTTGGCACTGCGTTTTTGCTGCAGGGGAGGTGCTGTGTTTCTAGACATTGATCTTTCTTATCGAGTTATCAAAGTCAAAACCTTATGTAAGATTTTTTTATGGTCTTAGTAATTGTAATAAAGCATCTAATAACTCATAAGCTTGAATTGGGGCTGAGGAATTAATAAAAAAATCTTAGAAAATATTTGGTTAAGCAGTCCCTGTCTTTAGCAGTTATCTACTTTCATTGCAGAAGTTAGGAACAACATTCCTAATGAGGATTTCGACCCCTAGAGGTGGGAACTAACTCTTTTGAGTCTATTTTATGATGTGCATGTAATGAAAAAAGTGTTGGTCAGATTGGAGAGGAGAGAACACTATTCATATTGTAATTATTTTCTAAGTTTCAATGAAATTGGTGGATCAGAAGTACATGGTTAAATCTCTTTAGAGATTCATGTGATTTGGCTCTCTTATGTGAATGTTTCCTATTTTCTGTGTGTTATATTTCTTCCTATGATGTTTAAATGAAAGACTTGTTTCAGAATTCATTTAGTTAATGGTGCTCTATTGCTATTATTTATTCATTCCATATGTTTTTTCTGCCATAATCATTTTAAGATTCATCCATTGTTTGATGCCTTGATATGGTTATCTACTTTATTTATTCTTCTCACATATGCAACTATTAATTGACATAAGGAAGTGTTTATATATTACCTATGAACAACTTTTTCCAATTCATTGAGCATCCGCCAAGTCATTGATCTCAATTTTTACTAACTCCATGCCCAATAGGTTTTTCTGTGCCCTGCCACCACACCTATAAACTTTGCTATTTTCCAAAGACCTAGCCACTGTTCTTGATTAACATTGTTCTTTAGTGATTGAGTAGAAAGAGAGAGCCTTATATGAAGTTGGAAGGGCTAGATTCCAACTTCTAAGTGGTTTGTGGTTACCTTTAGAATTTCTCTCCTCAGCCTAGGGACATTTACAGAGTACTAACTAGGTATGAGTAAATGAAGAAGACACCTGCAAGGCCACCTTCAAGTCAAGGTAAGATTAACATAATGCACTAGCTACATTTATGTATTTGATAAATTATGTGTTGTCTCATTTTCTAGACTCATTTGTAATAATGCGTCTTAGATCATATATTAATTCCAAGCTCTACTTGAGAAGAGCATATCTCACATATCAAGTAGGGGTTAGAGACCCTTCAAAAGCATTGACTATTGGAAACTTTTTAACAAATGTGATTTTTCCCAATAATCACACATGTGGTTTATGTATGGACTTTCAAGAATATTCTGGATGGTATGAAAAAAAAGGGCTAACCCTAACCCTAGAAACCTATCAAAGATGTTAAATACTAGGTTGTTGGGAAAGCAATGAATCATATTCTTATTATATTGACTAATGTTCCATAGTTGAGCAAAGTAAAGAAATGGGGTATCCGACCATTAAAAAGGTAGATGGCCCTATAATGACCACACAAACCATAATTGTCAATTGCAACTCCAAAATGGGTTTACTTTTATTCATATTTGCATTTTTTAGAAGAAAAGAGCAAGTCGTATTCTTCAATCTAGGTTTTCCCATTTTAAATTTATGAAAGTAACTCTTTTGCTCATGGTATAGATAGTGTGATATTTTAATTTTACTTCATTTTATTTCAATGTTTTATGTTGTAAAATAATAATATCAAAACTTAACGAAATATAAAACACTACATATAAAAAATAGTTTACATAAACTTATAAGATTTATTATAATGAACTACTTCACGATAGTCTCTTTGCCTAGGGTCCCCAATGGTTTAACTTCCATGTTTAAATTTCATGTATTTTTCTAAGAATCAACTTTCACTTAACTTCCATTTTTCTCACTCGGATGCGGGTGTTCAAAGCACATTGAATAGGAATTAAGCGCATGCCACGCGGAGAGGATAGCGGGCAGCTGAACAGGAAGGAAATGAAAGGTTTTAAGCCGTCGGAATTGAAAGGCATTCATTGCCATTCAATGCAACTGCTGTCCCAAGGCAAGCGCTGTTGTAATTACAGGATGGAGGATCATGCTACTAGAACATTCTTCCCGGTTCAGATTTGGTTGCAGGCTTAGAGCGTGAGGTCTGATCTGTGGAGGAATGAGGAAGGCGGCTATGGTAAGAACAGGCCTTTCCATGTAGTTTTTCTTAAACCCGTGTATGCTCCTGTCGTTACGACCTCTCAGAATGTAGCAGTTGGGACTGAGAGAGGGATTCGCTCAGTGGAGGAGCCGCATTGTGGTTGCAACATTTTCCCGGTTGACAAATCCAGCTTTCTCAAAATTGTGGCTGTTTGGGATTCTTTCTGGGTGCTAACCAGTCTTCAGGCCGATTTAGGGCAACCATTGACTTCAAGTTTTCTCGCCTCTGATCAGAGTAATCACATGGCTCCTCGCTTAAGGGCCACTCCTCGGCGTGGGTGTAATTATGGGCAACGAGGAGGTTATGGAGGGAGAGGCAGTCAAAGCCCTCGCCGTGTTTCGCCTCTCGCCTTTGCGTCGCCACCTTCGACTAGATCTGACGATTCTGGACACTCCATCAGCAACACAGTGCAATCAGCAAGGTTCCAATTTCGCCGTCGAACAAACAAACCATTGATTATGGCTCTTGTGATGGTCATCTTCTCGGAAGAAGACAAGGAAGAGGCTAGTCTGAAGGAACCTTCTAAGGAACATTCGCCTTCTCCTTCGAACAACTCCTCGCTGAGCAGGTGGATGGAGGACAGTTCCTATGCCCCTTCGTCGTAGAGCAAAAACGAGTAAGAGAGCACTTTCGCTCACATAGAGGAGCAGGCAGAGGTGCTTCAGGAAATTGGGAGCATGAAGGACAAGAACAGTTTGGATATGGCACAGGAAAAGGCAGAGACACCTCAGGAGATGGAAGATATTAGGCAAACCTCTCCCCAGAAAAAAACCATGAACAAGAAGCCTGATAATTCCTTTGTAACCCTGCTGTATCCCAAGCTGCCGCCGGGAATGAAGCTTGAAGATGTCCAGGACGGCGTGGAGATCACTTGGGAGCCCCTTGACGAGGAAACCGGGAAAGGATCAGAAAATCTCAAGTAAAATGCTCTGTTTCGCATGGTCAGTTTTCCTGCTCTGTTTTGGTCTCTTCCTATTCTGGCTTGGTTTCTATGATTCGGCTCTACTTGTTCGGTTATTATGGTTCGGCGTTCAGCGGCTGGCGATAATTCCAGCAAAAAGCGGCAAGTCCACAAATCTTCTTTTGTTTCTCTGCTTATGTCAAGTACTCCGGTAGGTCTTCTGACCTGTAAAATCTTCTCCTACTGCGTTTTAAGTCTGCTCTTTGCTACAATTTGTATAAGGTTCCTTACAAACAGTGGAACAGATCATTTTGTTAAAATTTTGAAAGAGAGTTGCCAGGTCACTCTCAGAGGTTCAAACCTCTTGTACATATTTTTTGCAGTTTTTTTAATATAAAGTAGACTAGTCTTTGCCCAGAAAAGAAAAAAAAAAAAACTTCAATTTTTCTCCAAAAATTAACTTTCACTTTACTTTATTGAAGTGTTTAAAACTACTAATCATCAAGCTTACATAGAGGCCAATATTTCTTAGAGAGCCAAAATTCTTATTGCTCAGTTAAGAACTGATTATCATCAACTCTGTTGTGAAACAAGGCGCTGGAAAATGCCAAAAGAAGTGTGGGAGGAAAGAATATGTATTTTTTGGTCTTCCGAAAAAGTGGAAATAGAAAAACATTTCATTTTAGAATGTGAGGCCTTCAAAGACAACACAGAAAGTTATGCAGATATTCTGGAAGCTAAATCTTGAGATAATCTATTCAGCGAGGGATTTGTCGAGAAGTTGGGAGCGTTTATTGTGAGGCTTCACAGGAAAAGGGCTGAATACAACAACCAAATAAGCAATTTGTCCCATAGGCTATCTTTAGCTTGTGGACATTAAAATAATTTCTTTATTCTTTCTTTTTTTCTTTCATGGAATGCCACTCTAATGCGCATACTCATGGACAAGATTCTTACCCCAACATTTCACATTTCTAGAGGTGCATGAACAAGATGCTCTACGTGCTTAAAACGTTGAACCAAAGACAAAACAACCAACTGTAAAGCATAGATGGAATTGACATTCCACCAATCACCTCATTTTCTCCACATTCGCTTTTTATGCGTTCAAGCTGAAAACCGCTAACCTTGCAATAACTTTAGCCAACCAACCTTGAATTATAGATAAGTCGGTTTAAGATATCTCTTAATACTATCATTAAAATGTTTTAAAGATATAAATAAAATAATTTTAAATAATTAAAATAGTAAAATTTAACCTATATATGAAATGGTTTTTTCATAGAAATATGGCAATACCATTTCAAATAAGATTGTGATTTTTTATTATTAAAATATATTTTGAATATAAAAATAAATTCAATAAGTTAATTTTTTTTGTCAAAACACTCTAATTATATACTTGAAATTGAAATTCTTAAAAATCTATACAAAATTTTGATTAAAAAAAAATGGGAAAAAAACTTAATCTATTTTATTTATTTATTTCATATATGAAATCATTTCATATATTAATTAAACTACACTATTATAAATTCTTTACATTAATTTTTTTAACTCTCGTTATTATATTTATGTTATTAATAATTTTAAAATATATAAAATTGTAACGTTGTGAAGCCATACTTAAACGTGGTTCCAAGGTGCAGAAACGTTCTCAATATCCAAACGCCAACGATAGGAATGTATCAAACCGCATTCAACTTAACCTATGTCTGTTTCAATTTCACGCAATAATCATAATGTCACTATTTACATTGGATTGAATACAATTTTTTTTCCTCATTCATTACTGCTTTTAAATAATTAAATTATAATCATTTTATTTAAATTCAATTTTATACCTTTTTTGGCATTCATTACTGTTTTTAAATAATTAAATTGTAATGATTTTAATGTATAAAATGATTTCAATCATTGTAATATAGATCACAAAAGTTTGAATTCGTATAATCATTTTATTTAAATTCAATTTTATGTGAAAATTATAATGATTTTATTTAAATTCAATTTTATACTATTTTTTGGGCATTTATTACTGTTTTTAAATAATTAAATTGTAATGATTTTAATGTATAAAATGATTTCAATCATTATAATATAGATCACAAAAACTTGAATTCATATAATCATTTTATTTAAATTCGTTTTTGTGTGAGATATTTCTATTCAAATAATAATTTAAAATGTATTACATTTATGCTTAGTGATACGAGAATGAGGGTTTTTGACGTTTTCAATCCATGAAAGATTTTTTTTAGAATATACCTCATAGAAAAGTTAGGAGTAGAGAACGAGGGCTTTATATAACACTCTTCTTTAGGCATCTCAAGATTTTAAAAGGGTTTTTAACTTAGATTTACATTTAAAAATAAATAAATTAAAATATTAAATATATACAATAATGTGAATATGGAATACACATTTGAAATAGATATGTGAGATGAGTTACATAGTAATTTCTTTTTCAATATTTTAAGACATTTATATATTAAAATTCATATTTATTTATTTATAATATTTGTGATTATTTCTTTCTTTTTCTTTATATATAGATATATATTTTCTCTCATTACTCATGAGATGTAGACCAGTTGGTTTGTGTGGGGTTTAGTTCTCATCAAGTCTCAAGTTCAAACCTCATGGGAAGGGGCTCAGAGTGGGAACCATTGGTGGGGTAAATAACCTATCCCAAGGTGTCTAGAGGCTCGAGTCTTGCCCAATCCTAGTAACATCATGTTGGGCAAATCATTTTTCCATTCAACATTAGGGCTAGCCTCAACCTCAGCCATTTATTTAGCTGACTCTTATTACATATACATTTAGCCCCATACATTCTCCCCTAGGTGCCATATCATAGTTCCCTCCTTTAAAAATATTTATAGTGAGGGTTTTATATGTGATGAAACTTCATTCAAGATTAGGGCTAGCCTTAGCCTAAGCCCTTTATTAAGTTGACCACTATTGAATATACATTTAGCTCCATTTATGCTACCCTAATGGCCAAATGATAATATCTTTCGTTAAAAAGCTTTGTAGTTAAGGATTTGAAAACAAGTAATAGGATTTGTTACATTCATGCTTTCTTGCTGCCACAAATGATTATCCATCCATCCAAACTCATATCTCTTAGTATTGATCCTCAATAGTTAGTTATTGCATAATTTTCTTTCCTTTAATTCCATGTGTTGCTATTACAACTTCCTCAATCTGTGGTAGTTGATGGTTTTCGATAATGTCTTATTGAGTAATGGTTTTGTGAATATCTATTCCATGAATATTTGTTAAGTACCCCATCTTCTTCTTTAATAATGTTGATATTAGGTTTCTTGTTTTTCTTGAAAACTTTCTTGGTAATGAAGGTAGCGATATGGTTTCACCTTTTATGTTTTGTCTTTCATTCCACACACCTATATTATCAATCTTCTTTTCAGAGACAATGGCATCCTCTATCCTCTATGCTTGGCCTTTGAGTACTCTAGCCTTTGAGATAATATTATCATTATAACATATACATCCTCAAGTTAAAGCACAACTTGTTCAAGTATTTTATGGTGACCTTCTTGGATATTGTCTTCCTTATCTTTTTAAATATGGATGGTAATATTTTCCATCAATTTATTTCTTTGTTCTCCAATTATTGCATGCATTTTTTCTTTGGTATCTTCAATATCTATAGCTTCTTCATCATTTTCACTTATTTCTTAACTGATGATCTTTGATTTTTTTCTTGTAGGAACATCTTCACATTCTTAACATCATTAAAAAGTTTTTGATTGTGCTTATGCAACCTTCTAATTTCTTCATCTTACTTATTCAATTATTCCCTTGGCTCGTAATTTTCATATTTTTGTTTGCTAATTTTTTCTTGCTTTAATTTATAAATCTCTTTAATGAGTAAGTCATTAAGGACTTGTATCTTCAACAACTCATCACCTTTTTCTTGATCTCTTCATTTTCTTCTTTTTATATCCCTGATCCATTTATTTGAGAACAATTTTTCAAATTCTTCTCACTTTTGACATATAATTTAGTATCTTCATTAGGCTCTTGGAATAAATTTTTTCCCCTTTCAATTCCACTTTCATTTCTCTTATCCCTAAATTTGATCATCTATCATCGTTTTAAAATTTTAAGCCCATCCCCCTTTGTAGTTTCATATACAAAATCATTTCCAAGATAATTGCCCTTCACCTAAATGACGTTCTTTTAGAGAATATTTCCCTAGAGAAATTTGGATTTTTATTGTGCTGACAAATCCATGAAGCCATTGGTTTCGCTCAAGAGGGTCTACACTCAATCTAAAGAGCTCACTAGAAAGAAGTAATTTGTAAAATAGTTCTCCCCAAAGCATTTGATAGAGTGAGCCAGTTATACATCCATCTTCTTATGATCCATTTTGGATTCAACCACTCCTTGTGTCTTGTTTTCTCAAATGTATAAGTACTTCCTTCATTTCCATTTTGATAAATGGATTTGATTCAAACTACAAAGCCCTGTGGTTAGCTTCCTCTTTAGCTCCCTTTTTTTCTTCCATTGATTGTTTTAGTGTATTTTTCTCCACCTTTTTGAAAAAAGAAGACACAATTTTTTGTCCTTTTTCTACCAATCACAACGACTCAATGCTAAAGGCGGCACTAAATGTCACCAAATTTAGTGCATACGTAAACTCCCAATTTAACCTCTTCTTTAACTCCTAACCTATCTTTATGTATAACTTCTTGTGTAATGTCCTATTTTGCTCCTCATTATGGCATTGTTTTTAGCGTCCACTTTAGCTTCATTTTTAGCTTTTGTTTTAGCTTCCTATTTAATGTCCTATTTTTGTCCTCGTTATGATATTGTTTTTTTCATACACTTTAGCTTCCTTTTTAACTTTTGTTTTAGCTTCTTATTTAACTTCCCATTTTTCTTCCTCGTTTCTTATAAAAGCTTACCTTGAAACTTCATTCAGATCACATGTTGGCTATAAAGAGAGGTTAGTTTTCTCTCCTTATGATTTGTTTCTTGTAGTATAGTTGAAGCATCACTGCATAAACATTAAAATTATTACTATGGCTAAAAGAAACTTCATCTTTTAAGATTGACCAAATATTGTCCATAGAAATACTTCCTCTTCTCTCTCTCTCTCTCTCTCTCTCTCTCTCTCTCTCTCTCTCTCTCTCTGATATATAATATATATAATATATATTATATATATATATATATATATATATATATATATAGGAAACAAATATGATAACACTCCTTAGATCAAATCAGTCCCAATAATACTTATAAGATAACACTCAAAAGGCATCAAATCAAATGAAATCAGTCCCAACAATACTTATAAATCCCACGAGGTGCGATCTACTATGATACTTCAAAACTAAATCAAATGAAAAAGAAAATCAAAATCCACAACGCTACTCCACAAGTGACCAAAAACTGAATAAAATAAAAAATAAGCAGAAGCATATGAAATGGCACAGGGCCACTCTGAACTACTAGTATTGATATGTACCATTCATCATTTAATCAATTCTTCTGGGTTGTTTGCAGGAAATAATAAATGATAAAATGGAAGGGAGAGGTTTGTTGCTACATTGGAGTCATATGTGTCCACAACTAGTTGACCACTGTTTTGAAGGTGGATTCATTAGTCATAAGATCTTCCATGCACAAACCATGGGATCTAATGAAAGGCCTCACTCGATCCTCCAATTCTGTTTGTTTTTCATTAATATAATTGTTTTCTTGCATTAAGCATGCAAATTCTTCAACATATGCCCAGAGGCAGGAGTCCTTAGTGAGCATCATGGGTGGTCGTAGTTGTTTATTTTCTTCATTGTCTGCCAACCACTTTTCAAGAGTTCTATAATGAGTAGGCCTTCTGTAGAATCCCGAGTCCTTGTTTTTTCCCAATCAATAATAATTAACGATATCTAGTGGCTCAATGATTTTTCTATGGTGAGTGCCCCATATTATCCACTCTTTATTTCACAAGAAATCATTAGGTAATTCATCTTTAAGGAACTTGTTCAGTGTGATCTTGTCTCATGACCCAGTACGCTCCAACCTCTTGAGATTCTATAACAACCCTCGTGAAAATTCCACGTAATAAAAGTTAATAAAGGAAAAATAATAGCCACGGTTGATGGGACACTTATTCCAAGCTAAAATTTGGGCAAGCCATCCTAGTCTAGGTGTTCATTTGGTTATTAATGGCTAAGGAAATTGGCAAAGGAAATTCCTAAGGCTTTGGAAAGGAAAAATTGCATTTTTGGCACATTTATTTATGAAAATAATGGAAATTAGGAGAAAAAGGAGGTGAAAGGTCACAGGTTTCATGTGAGGAGAAAATTGAAGGAAAATAATGGAAAATGAAGAAAATATAGGCCTCATTCACAAAAAGGCTTCCGAGGATTAGTTGGTAACCTTTTGTCAGTTCAATGGAGCTCTCTCATATTCTTGGAGACTTAGAGTTTGCTTAGAGCACTCTTGGAGGGTGTGGCATACTTGGATTTTGGGGCAAGAAGGTAAAGGAAGAACAGGAAAGTGCAAGAGGACATTGGGATCAACAGCTTCAACGAGATTCACTTGCATGTATGTTTTCCTCACTAGTTTTATAATGCATGGCATATGCATGTGGTTTGTTGGTTGTGATCTATCATTGGCATGGAGGATGGTCGGGATTGACAGTGGATTGCCTATCCTTTCCATTTCCTAGATAGCCATGGAGATTGTGGGTTTATTTTCTTGTTTTTTTTTCGTTGGTTCTCATGTTTCCTTAGCTTGGGTTGAGTTACTAGTTCCTAGAGCCTTGGTTGGATAAATGCACTGGAGCCCTCTAGCAACTTAGGTTGAGTTACTAGTCTAGTAGCCTTGGTTGGACAAACACTCTAGAGCCCTTGGTGGGTTGAGTTACCCTGGAGCCTTGGTTGGACAAACACTCTGGAGCCCTGCAGCAGCTGTGGGTGGAGTTACTAGTCCTGGAGCCTTGGTTGGAACAAATGGTCTAGAGCCCTAGATGGGTGGGATAGAGACCAACATGATGATGATTTTGTGATGTCCGACCGTGAGGTGGAATCACTATTTGATGGGTTGAGGTTGATGGCCTCTGGAAGCCCTGGATGGTTTTGGATTGATCTGTTCTATGAGATCCCACATTCATGATTGGAATAACGCATGGGGGTGAATGGCTGAAGAGAGATTTGGCTCAGCCATTCTATGATCGGGTGGAACGTGGAACTTCCATCTCGAGTTTAGATTTTGTGTCATCAATATGAGGATTTTTCTAGTTGTAGTTATATGAGTATTACACTGGTTATATGTGGTATATATCGTTGTTATTTCATGAGTATTTCTGCTGCTATTATGTTGGTTATTCATATTTTTTATGACAGTAGCTATGTATGGCTCTCATCATGTTTTTATTGGTAAATGAATGATCAATGTATCTATGACCTAATGGATGAAATGGTAGTTTATGTGTTGAGGCATCAATGCTTCTTAGCGATTCTCAACTAAGTATGAGACCCTTATGCTGGTATTTGTTATTTACACCTATATTACATACTCATGATATGTTTGAAGAAATGCCTATCATGGTTAGTAGGGGTCCAGTCAAGGTCTCACTCAAGTGATTGATTTCATACTGTCATTTCCTTGTTATATTATTGTTCTAAAGATGTGATTCAATTCTGGGAAGTGACCTCAGATTTGGGCCTAAAAAAGTGGCTCAAATGTCAAGGATGCTAGCACAACACTGAGAAAAAGAGTCCCTAGACGCTAGCTTGCAGGCCTGTGAGAGCATCCAGAGGTCAAGTGGTCCAAAAGTTCAGTGGGACCCAGGGGATGGTTAGTATAAAGGTTGGATTGGTTCTTGAGGGTCCTAATTTTGATGTTGAATGTCTATATGGTGTGTTTCTATCGGTTCCACTTCCTTAACAATGACTTAGGAGGTCAAATCATATCATAGTGGCCAGTCGTCTCATGTTTACCCTGGCTGGTCGGTTTCTTGGGTAAACGTGGGAAGAGGGTGTTACAAAGTGGTATCAGATAATGGTTCACCCCTCAGACTAGATGGGATGTGTGTTGGTCATGCATGCATGTCAATTTCATGTGTGTCTCTTACACTTGCATTCCATGTGCTTGTTGCATTTGCATGATGTGGATCAAGGTTGTAGTGATGTTGTCATTATGAAGTGCATCGTCGTGAGTGTATGATTGGTTACATGTTGTGATATGTCGCTTAAATGTATCATTATTGTATTCTTGGGTACATACTTATATGTTTGGTTACATTCTTGTATGCTTGGTTGCATGTATCATTCTTGTAGGCTTGGTTACAAGTATCATTCCTTCATGCTTGATCATATGTGTTTATGCGTGTGTGTGTTCAGTTACACATTGCTTATGCATATTCATGTTTGCATGTGGTCAAGTGTGTAGTGATGTAATGGTTGTTGTCATGCATGAGGTCATGGTAGGCATGGTTCATAAGGTCATGCATTGATGACTAGGCCCTAGCTAGAATGATGGTTGCATGGTTATATGCTTATGTGTTTTGTTTCTATAAGTCGTTATGATTTTGTTATACATGTATCACATTGATTGGTTGATCTTGCAGACAAGGTATCCTCCCCGGGCTATACTAAGTTATGTTGGTTTATTGTGATTTGGTTTAGTTGACATGATATACCATGCAGGAAGAAATATCAAATGGCTAGCAAGATGGTTGACTACAAAGACTCTCCCTATGAATCATAAGAGCAGTATGGTGTTGGGAACTCTTCTAATTTGGCAGATACACTGAGAAGCTTAAAGGAAGAAATAAGGAGTTGTAAGGCAGATAATGGGAAAATCATGCAGGCACGAGATAAATAAGCAGAGGTAAATGTAGTGATACTTCAGCTTTCGTTAGATTTGCAACAACACGAACCACATCGGATCAGCTATGAGAAGGAGGATAAGACTAATGGGGCATATGGTAGTAGGTCGCATGGTGGTCATAGGTCATATAGAGATGACATGGTTAGAGATGGTAGATTGTTGGACACTCCGGAGAGGAGAAGGGATAGACACAGGTATTATTCTAGTTCTGATTCAAATATGCACTATGATCATCATCGTTATCATCCGTACAAGAGGAGTGATAGGGGATACTTGCCAAATGAGTTAAGAAAGCAAATCCACCTACTTTTGATGGAGATATGAAGAAACCATAGGATGAGGAGGAATGGTTGTTTTGCATGAGGAAGTTATTCAGGTTACATGACTACTCAGAGAACATGAAAGTCAGAGTAGCTACATTTAGTCTCACAGGTAAAACAAACATTTGGTGGGAAGATGTGAAGAATGTCAGATGTATTCATGAGGAGGACTTGACTTGGAGTGAGTTTGATCGTTATTCAAGAAGAATTATTTATTGGAGATATACTTTGATGACATGGAAAAGGAATTCTATGAAATAAAGATTGGATCTATGAAATATGATGTGTACACTAGCAAGTTCTTGGAGTTACTGAGGTTTGTGCCTTACCTCACATAGGAGAAGGCAAAGATTCAGAGGTTCATTAATTGATTACTGGTTGCATTCAAAGATAAGATTGAGTTTGATGAGCCCAAATCCTTGGAGGAGACCATTTGAAAGCTAAGGCATTGTTATGAACAATCGAAGCATGTATATGAGACTAAGTCAGATTGGAAAGGTAATGCAAGGAACAAAGGAAAATGGAACAATAAATGAGCAATACCATAGGGTACAGATAATAAAGATAATGTTGCACCATCTAAGAAGTTAAATGCATTAGAGAGGATAAGGACATTGATTTGAGGAGTAGAATAAGGAGCATGTGAGGTGTTGGACTTGTGGAGGGGATCATCATAGGAGACATTATCCACAGCATTAGGGTGGTAGACCTCATATATACAGTGCACATGACGCACAGACTGTTGGGGATGTTGGTTAGATAATTCCTCACATTTATGGAGCATTGGCTAACAAACATGCAAACCATCAGGAATCTATCATTGAGATGGACGGTAAGCTTTGTGATCAAGTTATTTCTATTTTGATTGACCATGTATCTAATTATAGCTATGTTAGTCATGACTTAGTGGATAAGTGTGTTTTGAGTAAGGATTTGCATGCAAAATCTTGGTTAGTGCAGTTGGCCATAGGTACAAAGAAGCAAGTTCATCATTGGGTAAGATATTTTGAATTTTATTTGAATGGTATGTCTGCCACGAAAAATTTGAATGTATTATTGTTGGGATCATACATTATGTTGTTGGGCATGGATTGGTTGTATATTCATAGAACTAAGGTAGATTGTTATGACAAATCCATTGAGTGTGTTTATGACAATGGGGAACCAAGAGTCTTACAAGGAAATAAGAAAGCCACATTAGTTAGAATGGTGACAACTATGCGAAAAACTCACAATCGTAGGAAAGGGTGTGTGTTAGTTACAATACATGTTTCTAGTAAAAAAAGGTAAGGAAGTTGAGGATGAAGATGTTTTAAGCAGGTACCCAGTTCTACAACAGTTCAAGGATGTATTTCTTGAGGATATTTCAGTGTTTCCACCTCACAGGGAGGTAGACTTTCCTATTGAGTTAGTGCCACGGACAATTCCAGCGTCAAAAGCACCTTACAGGATGAGCACACCTGAGTTGGTAGAGTTGAAGCTGTAGTTGAAGGAAATGTTGGACAAAGGACACATTAGACCAAGTGTATCACCATGGGGCGCACCAATATTGTTTGTGAAGAAGAAGGATGGTACTCTCAAATTGTGTATTGACTACATGACTTATTCGATCATTTGAAGGGAGCAACAATGTTATTAAAGATTGATATGAGATCCAGTTATCACCATGTACACATCAAATAGGAAGAAATTTACAAGACAACTTTCCAGACCAGGTATGGGAATTACGAGTTTGTTGTAGTTCCATTTCATTTAACTAATGCTCCAACTACTTTTATGTGCTTGAAGAATAGTGTGTTGTATCTGTATTTGGATAAGTTTGTTATTGTGTTCATTGATGACATAT
This sequence comes from Pinus taeda, assembly GCA_000404065.3. NCBI lineage: Eukaryota > Viridiplantae > Streptophyta > Pinopsida > Pinales > Pinaceae > Pinus > Pinus taeda. The sequence goes on along the minus strand of APFE030916815.1, from coordinate 41,922 downwards.
TGGTATATTCTAAAAATGAGGAAGAGAATGTCGAGAATTTAATAGTAGTGTTGAGGTTATTGAGAGAGCATAATTTGTATGCTAAGCTCAAGAAGTGTAGTTTATTTCAGACTGAGGTACATTACTTGGGACATGTTGTATCTAAGGAGGGAATTGCAGTAGGTCCAGAAAAGATAAGAGCCATCATGGAGTGGGTAGCTCCAATGAATGTGGACGAGGTGAGATATTTCATGGGTTTGACAAGCTATTATAGGAGGTTCATTAGGAACTTCTCACAAATTTCTTATCTTGACACATCATTGAAGGGGAAAGGTAAGAAGTTCGAATGGATAGATGAGTGTAAGGCTAGTTTCGAGTAGCTTAACCAGTTGTTGACACATGCACCAGTGTTAAATATTGTAGATCCAGACAAAGAGTTTGTAGTATGCACAAATTCTTGCAAGAAAGGACTTGGTTGAGTCCTTATGCATGATGGACAATGTAACAACCATGGTGAAAATTCCATGTAATAAAAGTTAAAAACAATAAACATTGATGAATGGGACACTTATTCCAAGCTGAATGTTGGGAAATACATACTAGGGGGTGTTCATTTGGATGTTTATGCCTAAGGAAATTGGAAAAGGAAATGGCTAAGCCATTAGAAGCAGAAAAGGCATTTTTGGCACAATTAATTATGAAAATAATGGAAATTAGGAAAAAAAGGAGGTGAAAGGTCATAGGTTGCATGTGAGGAGGAAAATGAAGGAAAATAATGGAAAATGAAGAAAATAGAGGCCTCATTCATAAAAAGGCTTATGAGGACCAGTTAGTAACTTTTGTCAGTTTAGCTTTGGAGCTCTTTCATTATTATCTCTCTCTTTGATACTCTTGGATACTTAGAGAATTTCTTGGAACACTTTGGCATTAGAGCATGAAAGGCAAAGAGGGCAAGAGGAAGCAAAGATCAAGCATGGAAAGGAAGGATCAAGCAACTAGAAAGGCTTCATTGTAGGTATCAACTTGCATGTGTGTTTTCCTTGCTAGATTTGGCATGCATGGGATTGCATGTGTTTCTTTTCTACCATGGCATGGGTTTTGCTAGGTGTGACCATATTTTCAACCTAGCCTTTCCATTTCTTGATAGCTTTGATAAGATGGGTTCTCTCATTTAGTTTATGTGGGATGGCCAAATTGGATTCGAAGCTGAGTGAGGTGGATCTCCAAATTGTCAAACACATGGTGTAGTGGTCCCTGAACTAGACTGAGGATCTTTGAAGCCACTGGTGTAGTAACCCCTGAACCAGATTGTCAGTTGTAGTAAAGCCATATTGTGTGCCTCAGTGGGCCTAATAATCCCTTCCAGTGAATGGCAGGATATATGGTAATTCCAAGAGGTGGATTTTCTCTCTGTTGGGCCTAGTGATTCTGGGATGGAATGCATGCTAAAGCCTAGAGAGTATGTCTCAGTGTAGGGCATAGTGATCCCTAGATCAGAATGCGGATGCACAGTAAATCCTGAGAGACTAGGAGGCACTCAAATTCCTCACGGGGTAGGCGAAGAACTCCAGTGGCATCCACATTAATTGGTGTTTTTGATGTGTTCCATGAGTCCCACATTCATGCTTGAAATATGGCATGGGGGTGATTGGCCGAAGAGAGACTTGGCTTAGCCAATATATGGTCGAGTGGAATGTGGTAGTCCCATCACCGGTTGGTTCATTGCATTGATTAATGAGAAATGCATTCCATTGATTTTCATGTGTAAATGTACTGATATATATATGAATTTTGATGGATGATATGTTCAGTGTAATTATGTTCCTATTATGTTGGTTAGATGTATATTTTGTGACAACATCTATGTATGGATCTCAACATATTTTTACTTTTATATGAATGGATATGGTATCTATGACCTAATAAGTGATAAGGCAACAAATGACATGAGGAAGCTATGGTTCATGGTGATTCACAGATAAGTATGAAATCCCTACACTTAATTCTTTTGTTTACACCTGTAGGTTACATGTTGACAATATGTTTGATGAAATGCATGTCATGGCTAGCAAGGGTCTAGTTAAGGTCTTGATCAACTATTTACTTTTGCGTCATTGTTTCCCTGTACTTTACTTGATTATGATCTTTCATTCCATTCTGAGCAGTGGCCTGGGCTATGGGCCTAAAAATGTGGCTTAAATCCTGGGATCAATGGCACAAAACTAGCAAGTTTAGTCCTTAGTCGTTGGCATGTAGGCCTATGAGAGAGAATTTATGTCTATGGTTGATCCCTTGCCCATAGCATGAGAGCGACTATGGCCTCAGAGGTCCAAAATAATAGTGGGACCCAGGGACATACTCTCTAAGTGGCTGACTTGTCTCCTAAGGGTTCTGTTGATTATGTTTGATGACTATGTGTGATTTTCTGTCAATTCCACTTCCTTAAGGTTACCTAGGAGGTTGAATCTAATCATAGTAGCCTCTCCTCTCATGTTTACCTTGGTTGGTATGGTTACTTGGGTGGATGTGGGAGGAGGCTATTACAGACAAGTGGTGTGCTATGAGTCACGAAAACTGAATGAGTATGAGCAGAACTACCCCACACATGATCTTGAGTTGGCAACAATTATACATGCGTTGAAGATATGGAGACACTATCTTCTGGGTAGGAGGTTTACATTGATGAGTGATCACAGTGGTTTGCGGTATCTATTTGACCAACTGAATCTGAATGGTAGGAAGGCTTAGTGGTTGGTTACGACCACTGAGTTCGATTTTGAGATCATGTACATCAAAGGTAAAGAGAACAAAGTGGCAAATTCTCTTAACATGCGGATACAGGTAAGTCACTTAGCATCTATGAGCTCCTGTGGGATAGACTTATAGGATATGATCTTGCCAGCAGGTCACTAGGATGTTAGATATATGGATATTATGCACAGTTTGCAGTAGAGTACTAGTATAGGTACAAATAATAGTATAGGTAAAGGTACAAATGATAGTATAGGTAAAGGTACAAGTAATTTTACAGGTATAGGTATAGGTACAAGTCATGGTACAGGTGTAGGTGCACAAGATGTGGATTATTTCCTTACAACATATGGATTGGTTAGATTCAGAGATAGGATATATGTGTCAGGCAAAAGTGAGCTCAAGAAGGTGACCTTGAGGAAATTTCATGCAAAACCATATTCAGGTCACCTGGGTTACAAAAGACACTGATAACAATGAAGATATTTTACTATTGGCCGAACCTGAAGAGGGATGTAGCAGAGTTGGTGGCTAGGTGTTTTGGTTGTTAGCGTGTGAAGGCAAAGTGTAAGCATCCAGGTGGACTTCTACAACCGATTACGATTCCAGAGTGGAAATGGGAATTCATTTCCATGGACTTCATCATAGGTTTACCGTGTACACTTAGACAACATGATTCCACCATGGTTATTATGGACATGTTGAAAAATGCTACACATTTCATTCTAATGAAGTCTACATTGTTAGCTAGCGATGTAGCACAGGTATTCAACATAGATGTGGTTAGATTGCATGGTTGTATAAAGAATATTGTGTTAGACAAGGATGCGAAGTTCACTTCCAAGTTTTGGAAGGAGTTATTTGTAGGTTTGGGCATATAGTTGGCCTTCAGTACAACTTACCGTTTGCAGACAGATGGATGTACATAAAGGGTCAACAGGATATTGGAGGGAATGTTGAGGATGTATGTGATGCAACATCAACGAAAGTGGGAGGAGTATCTTACCTTGGTTGAGTTTTCATACAACAATGGGTATCAGAAATTTTTGAGGATGAGTTTGTTTGAGGCATTGTATGGGTAGAGTTGCAATACTCTTATCAGTTGGAGTGATCTGGTTAACAAAGTGTTGATTATACCAGACATGTTGGCAAACATGGAACAAGAAATGTAGGTAATAAAGAAGAATATAAAGGCAACAATAGGATAGGCAGAAGAGATATGCATATCAGAATAAGTTGTTCAAGGATTTCCAGGTTGGGGAACATGTGTACTTGCACATCAAACCAAAGAATATCTCCTTGTAGATTGGATCATGTGTCATGATGGCACCAAGGTTTTGTGGACCCTTCACTATTATTGAGAGGTTTGGGCCAATAGCTTATAGACTTGCACTTCCTCTGACAATGAAAGTCCATGATGTTTTCCATGTGTCATTTCTTAAGAAGTATGTTAAAGATCTTGATCATGTGATTGAATGGTCTGTATTGTTGGTGGAACCGGATGGAGAATTCCAACCCGAGCCTCAGTGTATATTGCCAAAAAAGGTGCTCGCCAAGAAAATGAGAAATTTAAGGCACAATGGAAGCACTTTGGGCCGAATGAAGCCACATGGGAGATGGCGGATCAGATGTAGACTATGTATCCTTCCTTGTTTACCGATTGAGGCAAAGAAATTTTGATATAATGTTTTGGTATATGTCTTGGTATATGTTTTGGTATATGTTTTGGTTATGTTTCTATATGTACATATGTATATGGATGTAAATACAACCATGAGATATGTTATAAAGCTCCAATAAGTGGTATGGGTGTCATGTCATGATGATGTTATGTTCTTATGTTTTCATGTTGGTTGCTTCCCAACATGTTGATCATTGTAAATATTGCATTGATCTAAGTTATAAAGCTTCATTGACAATATGTTTTTCTTACAATAGTGTTGTGGTTGGTGTTGTTGAACACTGAGGATGGTGTTGCCCCAAGTGGGAGGGTTCAGTAACATCCCTGGTGAAAATTACATATAATACAAGTTAATAAAGGAAAAATAATAACCACTGTTTATGGGACACTTATTCCAAGATGAATGTTGGGAAAGACATCCTAGTGTGGGTGTTCATTTGGTTATTAATGGCTAAGGAAATTGGCAAAGGCAATGGCTAAGGCTCTGGAAAGGAAAAATGGCATTTTTGGCACATTTATTTATGAAAATAATGGAAATTAGGAGCAAAAGGAGGTGAAAGGTCACAGACTGCATGTGAGGAGGAAATTGAAGGAAAATAATGGAAAATGAAGAAAATAGAGGCTTCATTCATAAAAATTCTTACGAGGACCAATTGGTAACCTTTTGTCAGTTCAGTTTTGTAGATCTCTCATCATTCTCTCTCTCATACTCTTGGAGATTTAAAGTTTTCTTGGATAATTATTGGAGGGTGTGGCATACTTGGATTTTGGAGCAAGAAGGCAAAGGAAGAGTAGGAAAGCGCAAGAGGACATCAAGATCAAGAATTAAAATGAGTTTTTCTTGCAAGTACCGAGTTGCATGTATGTTTTCCTCACTAGTTTTGGCATGCATGGCATATGCATGTGATTTGTTGGTTGTGATCTATGATTGGAATGAAGGATGGCTGGGATTGATAATGGATTTCCTAGCCTTTCCATTTCATGGATAGACATGGAGATTGTGGATTTATTTCCTTGTTTTTTTGTTGGTTCTCATGTTTCCTTAGCTTGGGTTGAGTTACTAGTTTTTGGAGCCTTGGTTGGACAAATGATCTGGAGCCCTGTAACAACTTGGGTTGAGTTACTAGTCCCGTAGCGTTGGTTGGAAAAATGCTTTGGAGCCATTGGTGGGTTGAGTTACTAGTCTTGGAGCCTTGGTTGGACAAATGCTCTCGAGCCTGGCAGCAACTATGGGTTGAGTTACTTGTCCCGGAGCCTTGGTTGGAACAAATGATCTGGAACCCTAGATGTATGGTACAAAGACCAACTTGATGATGGTTTTGTGATGTCAAATCATGAGGTGGAATCATTGTTTGATGATTTGAGGTGGATGGCCTCTAGAAGCCCTAAATGGTTTTGGATTAATGTGTTCTATGAGATCCCACATTCATGCTTGGAATATGGCACGGGGATGAATGGATGAAGAGGTATTTGGTTCAACCATTCTACAGTCGGTGGAACATGGAAGTCCCATTCCAGGTTTGGATTTTGCATCATCAATATGAGGTTATTTATACTTCTATTTCTATGAGTATTATACTGGTTATGTGGTATATATGGTTGTGATTTCATGAGTATTTCTGCTGCTATTATGTTGGTTATTTATATGTTTTATGATGATAGCTATGTATGGATCTCATCATGTTTTTACTGGTAAATGAATGATAATGTATCTATGACCTAATGGATGAAATGGCAGTTGATGTGTTGAGGCATCAATGCTTCTTAGTGATTCTCATCTAAGTATGAGACTCCTATGCTCAGATTTGTTATTTACACTTGTAGATTACATATTCGTGATATATTTGATGAGGTTCTTGTCATGGCTAGTAGGGGTCCAGTCAAGGTATCATTCAAGTGATTTATTTCATATGGTCATTTCCTTGTTATATTATTGTTCTGAATATGTGATTCAATTCTGGGTAGTGACCTAGGCTCTGGGCCTAAAAAAGCGGCTGAAATCTCGGGGGCGCTGGCACAACATTGAGCAAAAGAGTCCCTGAACGATTTCTTGTAGGCCTGTGAGAGTGTCCAAAGGTACATGGACACTACCATGCCCATAACACGAGAGCATCCAGAGGTCAAGTTGCCGAAAAGTTCAGTGGGACCCACGGGTTGGTTAGCAGAAAGGTTAGATTGGTACTCGAGGTTCCTAATGCTGATGTTGATTGTTTGTATGGTGTGTTTCCGTTTTTTCCACTTCTTTAACGTGACTTAGGAGGTCGAATCATATCATAATGGCCTCTCGTCGCATGTTTACCCAGCTGGCCGGCTGCTTGGGTAGATGTGGGAGGAGGGTGTTACAGATTTGCTTGCAAGTATGGGTCACATCGTTGCTTATTTTTGAAAGCGTCCAAATATCACCCAAAGATCAGTGCCATTTTTGAAACACAAGTTGTGATAATATTCTAGTATTTTCGTGTTCATTTCCATCTTTGTTACATATTCATTCTCCAGATTATATACATTCTCCCTTTGCTACTTTAGAAGTTGTCCTGCTATGCTCAGGGAAACTCTAGCTTGGCAATTCTGCACAAAGCTTTTTCACCCACACAATTATGCAAAGAAAGGATGATTTCCCTACTAATAACAAAACATAATTCGTCTCTTCGACTAATTCATCATTTGACTTTCATGTTCATGTTTTATAAGCTCTTGATAATTTTTATATTTAAAATAAAAATTATCAATTAGAATCGAAACGTCGATATAAAAAGATGACCACTGTGGTAAATCCGAACTCTTCTCACGAACATCACTCTATAAATATAAATATGCATTTTCAATAAAAGTTGTACAACTGCTTAAAAAAAATGGATCAAGTTAATATTGTCCATATAAATACCTCAACTTATACACATATTGTATATCAACAGTACTTCATCAAATCAAATTGATAAAAACAAAACCGGGAAAATGATTTCAGTCAAGTTAGGAGCAACCTAAGACCATACTTCACACATGAGTTAAAACTAAATCAAATGAACATGCCAACACAATGCAAAACAATACAAATGCGCAAGTTAGCTAACACTAAATCGAATGAAAAGGAAAAGGAAATGCCATGTTGAAGGAAAAAAATAATTATTGCATTGAGGAGATTTATAGTTCAATGTGAAGAGATGTTATATTATTAATTTTATTATTTAAATTAAAATACTAATACATATTAGCACAATCATATTATATCAATAATAATAATACATATTTGTATAATCACATTATATTAATATTAATAATATATTAGCTTAATTGTATTATATTAAGCCATGCACAATCATATCAATACATGTGGTGATATCCCTCAATATGCATATATCAATACCAATAAATCTAATATTAAAACTCAATATTTCAAACCTAACATTATAAAACTTAGTATTTTTAACTTAATATTAAACCCTAATATTATAAAGCATAAACCCTATATTATAAACACTAATATACCTCATATTATAAACCTTATATATTAACCACTTCGTAATATTAAACCCAACCTAATAAATCACATATTACAAACCCAATATTATAAAAACTATTATTATAAATCCTAATATCAAACCCAATATTTTAAACCGTGGTATTAAGCCCTAAATATTGAAAACCCTGTATCATAAACTCTAATATATAGCCTAATATTATAAACCCAATATATGTTATATTAAAATAATAATACACGCATTAATCACTATTATACTTTAAAATTTAATATTTAAATTTAATTAATAAACATCTAAAAGATAATATTTATAATCACCTCTTTATTTGCTATGCATACCACTTTAGAATATTATAAAATATATCAACGAAAAATATTAAATACATAAATAGAAATATATGTATCAAAAATTTGATAAAAAAACAAATTCTACATATAGAAATGCAAAATTTATATAAATATAAATAATATAATTAAAAATTAATGTAAATATATCTTAATTTTTAAATTTACCTATATATCAAGAGAAATCAAATTTCTCCCAGTGTAATAATTTCTTCAGATTTTACACTCAACAAAAAGGATTGCATCAATACTTCTAAATTCTTTAATAATCTTAAATTAAAATATCACATAAAAAATCACACTACATTATAATATTATATAAATAAAAATTTAATTTGATGTGAAAATTAACAAAATGATGATGATAAACTTTAAGAACTTCTCTTAATATTTTTATTCAAAATAACTTCATTAAAAAAAACACCTTTAACTAAGATCAAATAAAATTAAATAATCGTTCCCATTAAAAGATGAAAAATGTTAGATGTACTTTATTGCTTTGTAAATTTCCTCCAAATTTGCTCTATAACATTTAGTATGTGTAACATTAATTTCAATAGTTAAAATTTTATTTGAGAGATGAAATAATATTTTATATTTAGAGTGAAAAAAGTGTATGCTAGTGTATAAGACAAAATTTCTCAACAACTTTCACTTATAATTCAGTTGTAAATTACAACACCAAGAAAACTGCAAAACCATATTATCGTCAAGTCACAAAAAACTGAATACAACAAGGCTTACCTCAATTCCAAGCTTAGGAGCTTTTAGTTGGGTTGTCGTGCTTGAATCTTCATCTGATAAGGAAAGATCTGAAAGCTCCAACTTCTCGACATTTTTGTAGAGAATTGGGTAAGACATGGTTATAAAGAACGTGCTCTAAAATGAAGAGCTCTGAATTAGCATTTGATATTTGAAGGGCATAATAGAGGATGGGCAACACAATAAAGTGATTTTTTATCCAAATCCCACTAGTTATTGGACAAGAATACATAATGCCTAAATGGCTTATAAGGACTCAACTTTACCAAATGCTTTTCAACAACTAATAAGCAGTTGATGGGACTCATTTTCATTGTGCTAGTGTAATTTACAATAGCCGAACAATGTTGGAGTACAGTGCTAACAAACTCAGCAATGCTCTCTGGGAAGGCTTCTTCCATAAGTGTGTCAGTGGAGCCCATAAAGTCACCCTCACTCTGCAGGGATCTCTTCCAATAAGGAAAAAATGCCTCCAAGGGCTTATTCACAATTATGCAAGGGGTCTGCAAGACTCTAAAGAAGACATCACATCCTAAAACCACATGGCATAACTAATCCTCCCACCTCTTGCGACGAATTGTTCATGCCACAACTTCATTTCCAACTAAAGGGAAGCCAAATGTTGTGTAGAAAATTAATTTAGACTTGTCGAGTTGTAGTTGTACTTTATCCAACATGCATAGTGTGGCCAAGGAAGCAATAGCCACTCCCATGGAGTGACCGGTGAACACCACAATTTTCCTCCTTTCATATTCTTGATGTACATGCACCAAGAATCAAAATTACAAAATGAATGCATGAAAGGGTTAATTGGTGGTATAGGAAGATTTGGCATTGGCCCATTACTCCCAAGCTCAGACATTTTATTTGGTTGGATTTAGAGAACAAGATATTCATTTGGGACAACTTGCTCCTAACAGGTTTTAAAGGACCAAATGTCTATGTTCCCCATTCAAATGACATTGAATATATTGATCACTTATTTTTCCAATGCACTTTCTTGAAGTCTTTTTGGACTGAAGTTCTTGCCTCACTTAATATTTTGGATAGAGGACCCATCTCTCCTCTTGAGTCATGTCTTTTCTAGTGGGAATATAAGATGGAAATGTTTAAATCTATGCCTATATTCATTGCATGGGGCATATGGAAGGTTTGTAACAAATTCATTTTTTAAGGGCTTCTAGTTAATATATCTTGTATCCTGCCCCAGATTCTCATTTTTTTCAAAGATTTCTTTTGGCCTCTGAATTGCTAACGATTCTGCTCCTTTTGCTATCCTCCAAGCCCACATTCATGTAATGTTAGCTTCTTTAATGTTGCTTCTTAAGTTGGCATTTATGGAGGGGGTGCTATCATATTTTCTCTAGGAAACAAGTCCTTCCAGATTTGGTTGAATATTGCATCTAGATCCAATACCAACGTTGAGGTTACAACTTGTCAGGATTTGCTTTATTTTGTTGCATCTATGAATGTGGACCCGTTTCAAGTTTATGAAGACTTGAAGTGTGTTATTGACTAGCTAGCTTGAATAAGTAATTTCTAGGCAATCTCTCTTCACCATTGGATGGAAAGGGTCATTTTTCTCAAGAGTCAATTCTATTCTCTTAATTTTCAGCATATTCATCATGAATGGAATGTCCAAGTCAATAAACTATCCAAACAATCTCTTTATGCGGAGGAAGGAAAAATACCTATGAAGAACATAAGGTTATGCAATTATTGAGGTGTGGGAATCTCCCATTCCTAGGTGGTCTCGAGTTAGCGTTGAATTTCTCTTAATCCTAATCTCGTCTTCTATCTAATGCTTTTCTTTTGAATAACTCCAATTTACAAGACAATATGTTGATCTTATGCTTCAGGTATTTCTATGTTTTTTTGCTACAATTTACCTAACTCATTTTATACATTTTGTATCAATGGATGACATTCGATTTATAGCTCAAAGTTATATTTTATGTAATTTGTGGAGCACCATGAGATATCTTATGTCCTTCTGTCGAGTCTGTCTTTGTTTACTCAAGCTTCTTCGTGCTCATCGGGACAATATATGACTCTGTACTCCTCTTTCTTATAATGATAATGATGAATTTTCTTTCTAGGGAATATGAAGGGTAGTCTTATCAAAATTTATATGTATTGATAATTGAATAATTAGTAATATAATACATTTTTAAATTTAATTAAATTATATTTTTAGATTAAATTATTATTATTATTAATTATGAAAAGAATTATAAGTTAAGATTCTTAATTTATAAATAGAATTGTTATATTACTATTAACATATATTCATTTAACTCTATATCTATCTACCAAGCATGAAAAGGAATTACGTCTCTTAGACCCTTATCAAGTTTTGCATTTTAAAACATTTGATGCCTGTGTTCTCCATGCTAGTTATGTATTCGAAATACTTATCAATTTTATTTTGAGAATATTTAACTCACACACAAATGTTTTCAAGTATGATATCAATTTACTTTATATATATATATATATATATATATATATAAATATATATTATATACTAAAATAGATTTATCAAATAAAAATATTATATATATATATATATATATATATATATATATATATTTACTTTGATAAAATCTATTTCTGACAATATAAGAGTTGACATGTGCTCAATGAGATTTTGGAAAATTATCTTATAGGTTTTTTTTACAATATAGAGAAAATTTAATCTAATATTTTCTATTGTAATTCCATGTGAGGGATCAGAACAAAAGAGAATGAGGAATGGGGTGTTGGGAAGTTTTATAACTAGGCTAGTTTGTTGTCTCAATGTGCAACCAGGCATAATTTATAGACAAACAATCTTATTTCATTGCTATAGGTTAGAGATACTTTAATTGATATTTTTGGCAGGACTACTCCTTGGCTAAACAAACCTTATATGTTTTTTTTTGTTCTCTTGAATTTTGTCTACAAATTTTGCTTGAATTTTGTCTACAAATTTCCCTTTGTGATCCATAATATTGTTGTATATATGTGTTTTTTACTAACAAAAATTAATTGAACTCACATATTCAATATTATTATTTATTTATCATGAATTATCCTATATATATATATA
>APFE030916815.1:9713-29179 GCA_000404065.3 Pinus taeda | reverse complement strand
ATTTGAATTAAGAAAGTAAAAAAGTGGCATAAAAATTTAAAAATTTTCAGCTTTATTTCAGTTTTAAAAAAATTAATCAATAGTAATCGTTTAAAATATTAAATTTTTAAGAACATCTTTAAGTGAACGTAAATTAATATAATTTAAAAATTCCCATTTACATATGGAAATACTAATACACTCCCAACTTTAACATAAACTCATACAACACTCAATATCAAAAGATGTTGAGTAAGTAAAATGGAAATCATTTTCTTTAAAGATTTTTACTTCATCACGTTATGGTTTCGTGAAAGAATCCTGAATGTTTGTGATGTGACATTTCAGACGGTAAATTTATTAAATGCGGTGAACAACAACAACGTTTGTCTCTCTAAATTTCCAACAAAATTTTTATGGGACTTTTCTCATTAATTTAGAAATGCAGAAACAAAAATTTTCACAATGGAAAGGAAAATGCTAAGCGGTGAGCTTATTTATGTATATTCCTACTAATGCACCATAGCTTAATTTACCTAGGTGAGTTCAACCCTCCATTGGAGCCAGGCCAGCCACAAACGCCTTTCAGCTCCCCAGTCTGAGATTTTTCGAGAAAAGATTGTTGTTGATCATTTGTTACCTAATTCTCGATAGGCCAACCCTCTTGGAAATCTGCAGTAGAATCTTTAGTTTCTGAGCTGCAAGAGTCAGAGACGGGAGGGCCTACCGAGACTTCCCAACAGGGACCTTTATGCTATTAGTAATCATAGCCACTACTTGGTCTTTTGACTCCATGCTCTTCTTGAAAGTTTTGCTACTGGGAGCCTTCTCCCCACTTGTTGGTAAACAACTCCTTTTGAACTTACACGACCATCTCTTCCTCCTCTAAATAATATGAATAACAAATTGGAGGAGGGTCTTGGTCTTGTTCTCCATGTGAAGGGTGTGCATTGTGGACTGGAGCCTCTTTGTTGATCTCCTGATCGACCTCCTTTTCTTGTGCAACTTCCTATGGCTGAGATTGTGGTGGCTCTGCCTCACTTGAATCTCCATCAGAGTCATATACATCATGAGAAGGAGAAACATCGGGCTTGATTGAATAAGCACTCTGAGAGTTTATTTTCAAATCGACGATGTTTCCTTCTTCTCTTTCTTTCTCATTAGGAAAAGCTTCTTGATGTGAGTAGGTATCTTTATGGAATGGATTCTCACACACATCTTCAGCAGGGTCGCTAACCTTGGAAATGTCTTCATCATTAAAATATGCGTAGCAATCTTCAAATAGAGCATTCGGTGGATAAAATCTTTTGAAATATTGATAGAATGATGTATGAAAACATTTCAAGGAAGATATGATGCCATGAAGTATCATTTTGAACCAAACTCTAGCATCCTCCTCTAAAGAATACATGAACAACTTCATTTGTACATCTTCAAGAAAAATACCTTGTTGTTCCATGCATTCATGGAATTCTTTGAGGTGTTGGTCATGCCATCTATCTGTGCTCCCACTGAATCTAGGCAAATAGGTATACCATTCACGAAATGAAGGGACATGATTTGGATAACCAACGATAAAAGAAAAATCCAGTGGGGCAAATTTGTTGGCCAAAAATGCACGAAGGGCCATCTCGAAAACCTCATTATATGAGTGATTTCAGTTTCAAAAGTTGGGAAAGTTTTTGGCTGGTGTAGCATTAGGGTGAGTATGGGATTGCTTGAAAGCCACGATGATCAAACAGAGATATGGACAGTGGAGTCGCTAGGATGTTTACCATAAAATTGATAATGGAGTTATCATGGTGAGAGATCTTCAACCCACACTTCCCTTGCTCAATTAATAGAGGAAATGTAAAATTTTGTCGTACCCAGGGAAAAATATTCTAATCCGTTCCCCAGCAATGACGCCAGAAAGATGTTGTCGCTTCAAATCGTACCAGCGACACAAGTGCTACAAGGGAGATAGAAGGCTCCTAGAGACAACCTCTGGGTTGATTGTAGACTAGTGCCTAGGACATCTTAAAGAGGGGAGTGCTTAAGAGATAATCTGTGAGGGGTTTTCAGCACCCCAATTGTCACATAAAAATGTAATAGGATGGGATTGGCTCAATAAGCCTTCACTAAGGTAGACTCAAGCCAATAGATGGATCCAAATGTGGCGGGTATATTGGGGCAATCTCAAAGAGAAACGACTTCTTCTGGTCGTTGACACACAACAATGAGACAACTCAATATTGAAGTTGCAGTAATGGGAGAGAGGAAGAAAGGGAGGAGGGAAATATATGCATAGGGTTGTAAGGAAGACAAAATCCTAAGCAGCAATGTTCAAGTAGGAAGATGGAGTTAGTTGTATAAGGTTGTAAACAACATAAAATCCTAAGCAACTATTTTCCAATAGAAATATGGAAGAGGAAGGAGGTGGAATGATAGAAACAACAGAGTACTTATTGATGTTTCATGCCTATAACATGGGTACCTTTATCACTAAACAATGTGAGAAAGGTTGTGCTCATACAGGTACTGCAGGTTAATCTAATAACACAAGTAAATTTGTAGTTTTTACATGTACTATAGACTATTGAATAACACAAGTAAATCTATAATACACAAAGGCATTGTTCTCTATTTAGTAGACAGGGTAAATCCATGAATCAGGGAGAAACCACCAATCTCATTACACTATGTCAGAGAAGGAAAAACAACTTACGAAATGAGGTTACAGAAGGGAAAACATACTCCACATCGACCATGCTTGGAATCACTAGAGAGTTTCATTCATCCAATATGAGTCCAATGCACAGTCCATAACATTCAACACAACATCAGTCAAGTCCCCCATGAATGAGAAAATAGAACCAAAGCGGCATCTCAGAATTCAGACCCTGTAGGTGAGAAATTTCAGAACCAACCAACCAACCTCCTCCCTCTGTTAAAGTGTTGCTTCCCCCTTTTTATAAGAAGAGGGGGAGCTGGAATTACAGTTTACAAAATATCTCAGCCTAGGGCCAGTTTTTCGACAGACTAGCTGCTTGGGCCTGCGATGGCACTTTTTCCCAAAAATATTACAATAGGGATCTTCTCCCTTTCTTGGAAATAAATGGAAATTGCAGACCTAATGAAACAAGGAGGAAAACAGAAAGACAAAGGAGGAGGTGTTCCTCTGCTTTTATAGTGGAGGCACCCTGATCAAGCCACGTCCTTGTCATGATGCGCTTCCCCTACTGCTTGACTAGCTTCTATCAATTCTACCTTAACTTCCTAAGTAGCTTGTTCACTAGAGTAGGGAGTGGGTTAACTATGAATGCTTTTTGTGTAGTGGGAATGGAGTGTGTCCTAGTATTCCTTTGCTGCGTGATGGAGTGGAGCACCATGTCGTGCCATTAAGTCTTCCTGAGTCCCCCCCATACTGATCTACTTCCGCGCCATACTTCATTCATTGCATCAACTGCCGACCCATACGCCTTAAATGCCTTGTATTGTGTTATCGGGGCTTTGCTGTAATCAAGGCTTTTTCGTTTGTAACATTACAAATCTGCAGACTATGATCCCCCT
Organism: Pinus taeda; assembly: GCA_000404065.3. Classification (NCBI taxonomy): domain Eukaryota; kingdom Viridiplantae; phylum Streptophyta; class Pinopsida; order Pinales; family Pinaceae; genus Pinus; species Pinus taeda. The sequence continues at coordinate 25,648 of APFE030916815.1, read as the reverse complement.
TAGCCCCCTTTGGTTTAGCCCCTTTATGCTGTTCTTATCATATGACCGGGGGGTATGACCAAGGGCTTAGCCCTCGAGTGTTAAGGCCTTCAAGCTCTGATCCCGAGGGAATTTTTCCTTTGTTATACAAAATATCGCATTCCGATGAGTTATAGTGTTTTTCCTGTAGCATTTTCCTGCAGGGTCACAGCACTGCGGGACTGCAGGATCGCGGGATGACCGATATGCGAGATGTAGGATGGCCGATATGTGGGATGCAGGATGGAAGATATGCGATGAGATTAGCCCCCGTACATCCTATTTTCAATTTTCTTTAAGTCTCTTCTCCTTGTCTTCTGGCTTTCCATGGGTAACTTCAACAAGCCATATCTTATGCTCTAGAAATCACTTTTTTGAGTTCCATATACCGTTGGAAAGCTCTTCCATATCACTATGCAGTGAGGAGGGCACAGTTAAGCTCTGATAGCTTCTTGTATAAATTCTCTACAAATCTCGCTCTGAGACCATGTAGAAAATCTGACTGTAGGTTAACCCGATAATGCAATATAAATCAAAGCAGAATACTATAACCTACTTCTACTATCAATTTGCGGAAGCTTAAATATCGAGCTAAACACATATAACCAGAAGAAGAATAATCAATGCACAATACACATGATAATACTTTGGGGAAAGCCTTAGCTAAAAACTCCACTATCTGTATTATTATACAAGGTGGAAATACATAGGAATTATACAAAGCCTTAGCTCTCACAACTAGCCAGCTCTCAGTACAATCCTCACAGATGCTCATATAAATCTTGGCTTCTCTCAAGCCTTCCTCTCTACCCTCCAAGCTCCTATTTCCTTGCACTGTTCCTAGTGCATGATCTTCACCTCACCAAGTGGAACACTACTCTCACACACTGTCAGAATTGCACAATCCTCAAGGAATAGTTCCTTCTACATGCATGAGTTTTCTTTATACGAAAATACATGCAACTGATAGTACATTGTCCTTGACTTTAATCTCAGCTGGGTCTTTCTCAGAATATACATGCATGAGTTTTTGATGAGGGAATCTTCAGTTAACTGGAGTACACTAGTTGAGTGCATGCATGCATCAACTGATTATTAACCCTCTATTAGTTCCTCAAACAATTTGGAACTAATTTAACTAGACTTAACTCAGTAAACTGAGTTAACTAATTACAAGTCAAATACTCACTATTATCTCCTTAATTCAAGGGATAACTCTTGCATGACTTCAGAAAGACTTATAACTTGAATTTCTCCAACTAATTAATTTGAAACAGATTAATTGATTATTTCCAAGTAGCTGTTATGACTAAATTCGATTTTAATTCACAATTTAATTCAAGGACAAATTAAATTGGAATATTCTTGTTGCCACATTTCAACAGTGGCTTGGGAAATGGCTTCAAAATCACTTCTGTTTTCCAATATTTTCACATTTGCAAGCATATTTAGTAGTGAGTGACAACACTTTCGATGGACCCTGCTACACAAAAAATGAGAATACATGAAAAACATGATTGCAATAACGTTTTTTCATGTATTTCTCATTTTTCGTGTAGCAGGTTCCATCAGAAGTAGGTAACATGGGTACTCCTTAGATGAGGAACTGAATTTTTCATCCAACGAGTACTCCTGCTTGAAATTTGAGTAAAACCTCAGGGAGATAAGTTGAAAACATGAGTTGAAAAAGTAGCTTTATTAATTTTTTTTTTTAGTTTTTAATCTCCTGACCATGAACCACACTAGTTGGTTTGAAATGCGTCGACAAAGGTCTTTCTATATGTGATTTATGTCGAAGTTCTACTTATAACTATTATGGATCACAGAAGCCTCAATTCAACAATCTTTTTACTTTTTAACTCCATAAATGGTGAGTCATCCCCCATGGTTGACATCATCATATTAAATCCTATTAGTTCTTATAAAGTTTATTTTGGTTGTACATTTTTCTTAGGAGGCTCATTTTAGACATCAAAGTTCCCCTAATGAGTGTATTGAGATGTGTTTCAGTTGAATTGGAGTATGATAGCAGTAGGTCACATGATGATGACAACATTTGATGATTTGGCATGATATGAGTTGCACTGATGTGTTGCAACTGAGTTGGAGGGATCAACCTTCCATGAGTTGAGGTAGTTTGGAGGATTGCAATGAGTTGTGGCTGATGACCATGAGATTGAGGAGTCTCACCCGCATAGATTCATGAGCCTTGATGGGGGTTCATGCGATGGAAGTAAGGAGCTATGTAGTAGGGAAAATTGGCATTGGAGCTCATGACACTTTGCGTCATTTGGTCTTGGCGATAGATTTGTTGCGATGGTGTTGTTGAGGGTGATAACTTTTTAAGTGAGGGAGGATGTCAAGGCCTCGAGTTGGCACTAAGGCCAACGAGAACGCATGATGGGTCGTGCTCACTTAGAGAGTCAAAAAACCTAAGTTAGACTGCGTTGGACAAGAGTTCATGATGGGCGCACCCGCATAAAGACAGGGAGCCCATTGATACGATGAGGGTGACTTGGTGGCAACTTGGAAAAGAGTGTGCATTGGAGGGAAAGTTGAGAGGTACAAATATGTTATAGTGAAGGGCACCCACACAACTCAGGAAAGGAGTACACATCTCAAAATTATAGTGACCGAATTGTGGACTTTTTTCCACAGGCATGCCCGCACTGAGGGGTGCCTGGGCGCCAAGGCTATGTTGTGCGATGAGCGGGTGCAACGGGCGGTACGAGCAGTAACAATGTGGAGTGAAAAACAAGTACGTGACGAACGAAGAGGTAGGATGAACTTGAATGAACTGCCTAGGTAGGGGCGTTCTCACCCAGTAGGTGCACCCACCTTCCCATCAACAGGTTGGCCCAAGGGCATGCCTACCCATAGGCAGGTTGGCCTAGGGGCATTCAAAAAACTTGGAGGTTAGATCAAATGATGAAAGGAAATGTCAGCTAAGTGAATTGGAGTTGGTTTCATGGCTATATATTGGAGAGATACATTATACCAAGAGGCAACCAAGGCAACTCACATAACTTAGAGAAAAGTGTGAGGTTGTGAAGTGGGCAGTTCTGAGGTAGCATGTGAAAAATAGTGCAATCCGCATGCAGGAAATAAAGGTAGCATTCAAAAAGTAACAACCTGTGCCTATGCGCCTACCTAGGGTGGTGTTCAAGGCTAAAAGTCATTGCCTCAACAATGGGGATAACCACCTGGTTCAAAACTTAGGGCATCGCCTTTTTCGTTTGGAACGGTGGCTCCGACTGGGGATGATGGGACCAGTTTCCCAATCTATTTTTATGCTTGTGCTAATGGGATGATGTTTTTGAGATTTTTGGAATAATACTTAACCTTAAACTAATCTGATCTAATTAATAATCATGTGAAATTTGTCTTAGTAAAAAATATTCATCTAACTATAACTATCCCAGGAGTAACATGACATATGCGATCTAAAATGTTGTCTAAAAGTAATTGATAATAAAGATCATTCAATTATGATAAGAAGTGAATCCGTTTAATAATGATTGTTTCGTATAAAAAGTTAGCCGAAACAATATGAGATATATATTGCATAAAAATCATTCATGTATTTAGCATAAACTATAAATCATCATCATACAATAGTGCAATAATGGCAATCTAAAATTCAAACTTTCATATGTAAATAACTTGAAGGTAATGTATTGCTTGACGCATAAGTAAAAGGAATTAAGAGATAAAAGTACCATTTATAATACGTTCTACTCACGTGCTCCAGCAATATTGATCTACATTCATATCACCCAACATCATCTAAGAGTAGAGAAGTGAAATTTTAGTAGAAGATGCCAAATTCAAGTAGAAAATAAATCCTGTTCCATTAATCTCACCAGAACTTCCTCAAAGGGAGCAGAAGTGCATGTTCTGAAGAATGGTTCTGATAAAAATTTTGGACCCCTCTCTAAATGCATGAGAGGGGTTTAAATACTAACTTATGAAACTAAAAATAGATTATTACAAAAAGTTGAGGAGGTTTAAATGACCTACCTCAATTTAAGCAAAATAAAACAAAAATAGAAATGTGCATAATGACTAAAACTGCATTCAATCTTTCAGATCGCAAATATCTAGCATGGTCTTGAGGAGTGTAGGTTGGCTGACTTCAGCTTTCACTTGTCCTGTAAACATGGCATTGATGAGCGTTGGCACCAGTTTCTTGGTAGAAACAATTATGCATTTCAGGGTTAGGCATTAGCTGTGCGGTTTTACTAGATATTGCTAATAAGCCTCCCAGTTTAACCTGGTCACTTTCCTAATTGCTTCTGTTCTTTCTTCTGCTACCTGCTTCCACTGTAAGTCAAGTTGTTTTTCATTTGGAAGGAAACCAGGGGTGGTTTCTGCCACAATATTAGCATTACACAAATTTTCATTTACATTTTCAATGACACTACTTGCCGTTGTTGCCGCATCCTCTATTGCCTGTTCTACCTCTTTGAGCCGAGAACCCCAATTCTTGAATAAGATCTCCTTATGTGATTCATCCAGTTTGGGCATGTCAGCACTTCTCCCATTCTCAGAATTTTGCCAAGTTATGAAATTTGAAACCTTTTTAAGAATTTCATCATATTCCAGTCGCAATTCCATGACTTGGCTTGTTAACTTGTCACTTATTTCACAGTGATAATTCCACTGCGAGATTTTTTGGCACAGAAATACCTTTTGGTGTGTGAGCTGCGAGTTGAGGCTGAGTGCTTTAGTGGAAAACTGATCGATCTTTGGGTCGTCCTTATGCAGATTTGTTATGCTCTGTATCTATGCCACCTTACCTGCCAAGCTACTTTGATGTTCTATTTTCATTTGTTGGAACTCCTGTTGTAGCTTAGGCAATTGTATTTCTACTTGTTGGTTGGTTTTGGCTTGCTGTAATTGCTGTTCTAGTGACAACATTTTGGCTTCCTTTTCTTTAAGCAACAGTTGTACCTTTGCTGCTTTGTCAATGGTTGTCGTAGCGTATGCACCTCTGAACTGTGAGAGCCTGGTGAGGATGGCCAATGGATCGGTGGATGAGTCTTTCCAGAGGACATCCATCAGCTCATTGTTTGGAGTGGTAGCAGTTATAGATTTAAATTTTCTTTTCTTTCGCTGTCTCTTAAAAATGGCCTTGTGTTGTGGGCTGTAAAATACATCAAGAGGGAGAATTTCTTCTATTCTTAAAACAATCTCAGAGGTGGGGGTAACGGGAATGTGTTCTATTTCTTAAGTATTCATAGTTCCCCCTATTATAATTTCTGGAGTTGTTTCTTGATGTGTCATTTGTGTCTTCGGTGCTTATTCCTCTGTGTTGAGTTTTCTGTTGAAATTATCCCACTTTACTTCCAAATCAATTACAAGAGGCTTTATTAGTGGTATAGGGTGAGTATGGATTTCAATCTGCTTGATGGTCGAAGTCTGTTCATCTATCCTTGCTGTAGACTGGGCTATGTCCTGGATTGATTCCCTGCTCTTACTTTTCTTATTTTCTGAAGACTTCTCGGATGCCTTTCCAGAATTGGTTTTAAATTTTTCCTTAGAGTCACCATCTATGCTTATACTGGGAGTGGGCTCCCTTATTGGTTCAATAATCAATTGGTCCAATGGGACCTTTGATAATCTCTTTTCTCTATAACTATAAAATGTTTCAAGACCCTTTTGATCAAAAAGTATTTGTGCCATATGTTTTACTTCTTTGAAGGTATTCTTCTGTAAGAAAACATCATCAAATGGGTCCTTCTCATGGTTGAATATTTTTACTTTGACCATAGTGGTAAAATCCTTGAGAATACTGAATGGGTCGTATTGTCTTCCAGGGAACTTAGGCAGTCGTAGAGATAACATATTATCTAGTTCCGTGAATGCATGTCCAAGGTCATGTAATGCAAACACTCCACATGATATAGGAAATTGAGTCCAAATGGCCTTCTTTGAATCCTTCAGTGTTTTGCTCATCCCTCCTTCACTGCATGTCTGATAGGCTATATCTCTAGCCATTAATTTATCTGGGACATAGAAAGGGAGAACATGGGGAGAGGTGATGCTTCCAAACAGTCTGATATATCTAAATGTCTCTTCCCCAAACCATTGGGCTACTGGGAGGATGTCTATCTCGGCTTCTTGAGAGAATTTGGGGGCATCTCGGTTATAGATTCATTTATGGATGGGAAGCATAACCCTGTGGCAAATATTGAGAAAATGTGGTTCAAAATTGGTTTCCCACATATCTTTGAGGTGGATGTGAATAGGAAGTTGATCTTGAATAGTCCACTTCCACCCCATAAGAGGGAATTTAGAACCAAAACAAATAGTGTCCATAACATAAGCACACATGAAAAATGGAGGGTAAACCCTCGAAGCAATACTCATTTTCCTTCTATACTCTATAATTACTTTAGCTAAATTATCAGATAGGAATTGTGCCCAATCTATTATTGTTGCGTTAATGGTTGCATCTATTAAGGGCAACCATTCTGAGGAAAATTTGTTACTGTTGGGTTTACTGAATAGTCTACAGAGCATAGCTGCAGCAAAATAGAAAGGGGAACAAACAGATGCGGTGGTGTACATATTGTTTCTGTATTTCTTGATTATTTCTTCATTATTTGACCAATTCTTTGTGCATTCCATCGGGTCTTCATTTTCTTTGATGAATTTCTCAAAACATTGCCTGTTGTAGGTACCCTGTGGCTCTGATAAATGGTACATAAGCCTTAGGTTATTTGGATTGAAAGATGCTATAACTTCCTGGCCTCCTGTTTTGAATTATCTGTCAAATATATCAGCGTCATCAATGATCCACTTAACCATGTAAGTATAGGGGATTATTTTCGGTCGCACGTCTATTCGGTGTAGGAATGAGCACACAAGTTCATTTATGGAAGCATCAGAGGAATCATGCCCATCAACTATAAGCGTTGTCTCAAGAATCCTTGGTTGTTCCTCTTCCAGTAACTGATACATAATCTCCCATGTAGATGTGCCTGCTTCCTTATTACATGTAGTATCTATGAACAACGGAGTCAATTCTGACTTCTCAGAGGAGATTGCTTTCCCTTTCTTCACCATTTCTTTCGGCTCCCTATTCTGCGGTTTTTTCCTAAAAGTTTCAAGAGGAACAACTTATCGGATAAAAATGATACTGAATGTAGGAATGAATCGATCAAGAAAACCAGTAAAGGTGATAAAGGTGTTTTATTTGAAATCACATAGGAAGATGTAAAATCACTCTAAATGGCCTTTCACACATAAATGCAGTTACTTCTTCATAAATGCCCACTAATGATCCATTATCCTTTAACTTGAATGTCCATAAATATTCACATTGTAAATCGGGAAACAATATCCTAGGGTGGTGAGCCTTTAAACTGCGATCATAGCGATTTTGCGATTTGCAAAGCAATATCACATAATTTGTTTTTTTTTTAAATTACCACTTTTTGAGTTTGTGCAAGATGTGAGATGCGAGAACAAACTTCATTAATTATCAAGTTTCTTTTTTAACAAATATTGGACCTCCGTATGTGCTGATGGAAAGATTAAGAGGTGGGTGTAGGTTGAGATCGCATATCGCAATATCAGCATATCATAGGTTGAGGCTTGTGTCGTATGATTGAAATGCGATGCAAGAAAGCTATTATACCATCCAAATCTCGCAGATCACAATACTTTGGGGTAACCTCTTGGGAGAATTCTTTTATAAACAGTTATGTTGCGATGCGAGACTTTATCTTTTTAAAGAAGCTTTTAAGGACCTTCTAACATTATCACCATTTTTCGAATATAGATTTATTTATTTTATTGTTTTATCATAGATCGTGGTGGGTTAGAAAGGTATCGTTTGGGATGCATTTCATGCTAAATACAGAAAAGTAGCATTTTAAGGGTTTCAGAGGTTTTTTTTGATATCTTGATTTATTCCAAAAACGAAAGAAATATCTACATGCTAGGATTAACTTTTTGGTATATAGAATTTTTGGAAGGGTCCCCATTTATTAAAGTAACATTTTACTACTAGCTTTAATAAATAGGGGTTTGTTGACAAGCACAACAATTGGTGATTCACTTGGAAGAACCAGTTATCTTTGAGAGTTTTTTTTTGAATTTTCTAAAACTTCTAAAATAAATATAGTTTTGAAAATAAAACTGAATTGCATGGAATACAAGGTAGGTAGTACTACTCGTCTATCAATAAACAACATCTACTCTAACTATCTTTCTTCTGATTGTCCTTTTCTCACAGATAGTCCTTTTACCTACATCAATCATTACTTGGTTATAAAGATAAAAGCAAAAGAATATCGTTAGACCAGTTTTAGTATACTCATTTGTCGTAGGTAGAGCCTCTGCTGCCAACAGGCATTCATAGCCTCGACAGGGTTACCTGTTACCCAACAACGATTCAATACCCCACTTAAGTAAGAATGCAAATTTATAGATAAATTCTTCAGTATACTTGATGCTTTCTTTATTTTGTTGAAGTAATTCATTCTTATTTTATTTCTTAAAGGACAATGTTTTGGTTTGGTGGCCAAAATTGACAATGCCATTCACTTGATTTGTAACTAAACTGAAAAAGTTGGCTCTTGATGAGACCCCTTGTTTTTGATTGATACAATCTCATGCCATTACCCTCTTTTGATATTCAGTGTTTGTAATGTCAGTTGGTTATAATCTTATGATCATGGTAAGCCTACTCTTGATGATACCTCTTATCCTTTCAGTTTAAAGTATATTTTAGAATTACACTCTAAAATTGAAAGCTACTCAAGTGGGGGGAATCATTGGCTCCTTAAGAGTTGATGGACGACAATTGTAGAGTTTAAAGATGCTTTTCCGCAGAGAAACTTTGCTTTGTAATTGATACTTTTCCTCACTGATGTAAAGAAAATTTATTTCTAAAGTTAAGTTTTATCAAAGATTGGATAATTTAACAGAAAAAAACAGGTAGTGCTGGAGCTGTAGCACTCAACTATTTATTTCATGAATTAAGATTAATTTTCATAACCATTTCTACTTATACAAGCGAAAAACAAACTAAATAAGAGAAACTATCCTTCAGCAAAGCCAAACGCAAATGTTTTCACTTATATTATTATTTCAAAAGAAAGTTAACTAAAGAATATACTATACAATGATCAGAAGATATCATCCTCTATGGAAAATATTTCTTTAGGACTTGTCCATTAACAGGTAGAGGTTCTCTCTTACCTGCTAAATCCTGTAGCAGAAAAGTTGATGGGCCTATCAGTTCTACAATCTGGAATGGGCCAAGCCACATTCGTTGGAACTTAGTACTTTCCTTTCTCTTCATGGGCTTTATCCCATTTTAACACTAAGTCTTTGAGTTGGAAATTCTTTGAAGATACAAAATTTGAATCAAAGGATGCTTTGACTAACTATTGATGATGTGCATGAGTAATTCTAGCCTTTTCTCGCTCCTCTTCAAGTTTAAGGATTTGTAATTGTCTAGTTGCATAGACGAGGAAGGTGTCTCTTTGATGAATGAACTAAGGCAAACGAGGGAATAGCTATGTTTGTTGGTAAGACAACTCCTTTCCCATAAACCAAATCAAAAGGAAAAGTGTCGATGGAGGTTACCTGAGTTATTCGATTTGCCCACAGAGAAAACAATAAAGATTTATGCCAATTCTTTTGACTTTGATCAACAATTTGTTTAATAATCTTGATAAGGTTCTTATTTGTAGATTCAGCTAACCCATTTTCTTGTGGATAATAATTAGTAGAGTATTTAAGTTTAAAGCCTCTTTTAAGAGCAAACTCTATCATAGCATTGCCTGAAAAGTAAGATGCATTATCGAACATTAAGGTAGAAGGTAAACCAAACTTGGTGATGATAAATTGATCTGTAAAATCAATAATATTCTCAAAGTTGGCTACCTTGAGTGGAATTGCTTCAACCCATTTCGTGAAGTAATTGGTGGATGTAAGGATACATTTATGTTGCTTAGAAGAATGAGGAACGATCTCACCTATTATGTCCAATCCCCACTGTTCAAATGGCTGATCAATGTTAACTGGTTTTAATGGTAATGCTAGTTTCCTCTGTCATCTGGCAGCTATCTGACATATCTTGCATTTCCTTACATAACTGTGTGCAACTTTGAATAGGTTTGGCCAGTAATAGCCTGCACGTAGGATTTTATGTGCTGTAGCATCTCCTCCAAAGTGTCCGCTAGCTAGTCCATCATGAAGTTCCTGCAGTACTTTCTCTGCTTCATATTTCTCGAGACATCTAAGCAAACCAGAATCATAATTCATTCTAAACAACACATTGTTGATAATTTGATATTGTTTAGCTTTCAACCTCAAGGTTCTTTTCTTCCGATAATTCTGAGATATTTGATGCTCCTGCCAACATCCTACAAAAACCTTGACCTTTCACAATGTTTGTTGGTTTGATTTCAATGCCATATTCTTACATAGCCATAACCCAAATTGCTCTTTTTTCACCCACATCCCTTTGTACTAGAAGATTTCTTATTGTTGGGAATGGTACTATCACCTTAGTGTGGGTTTTGAGAAGAAAAGGTCTGAAGTGTTTTATTGATTCAAAAACAATGCAAGCTTGTTTTTCAACATTTGTGTAATTCAATTCAGCTCCCTGTAAATTAGAGCTAAAGAAAGAAATCGAGGCTTCGGCTATGTCTTGATTTTCTAGAGTCAATATGGTTGCATATGATTTCTTGGAAGCGAAAGTGTATAAAGTGAAATGATTGGAAAAATACGGCGTTACTAAAGACGGGGCATTTATGATTGCTTGTTTTATCAAGTTAAAAGCTTCATGTTCCAACTAACCCCATTTAAACAGAGAATTTTTCTTTATCATGGCTTGAAGGGGTAATACAATTCTTTAAAAGTCAGGGACAAATTGTTTGACAAAATTTATTTGACCAAGGAAAGATTGCATCATTTTTTTGTTATGGGGCAAAGGTATTTCAGAAATTTCTTTAATCCTGTCAGGGTCAATATGAATCCTTGTTTTGGACACAATAAATCCATGGAGCTTTTCTTCACTTAACGCAAAAAAAAGACTTCTTGGGGTTTCGGGAAATCCCATACTTTTGATAATGTTCAAAGATTTGTTTTAGATCTCTCAGATGATTACTACGTCTTTTGGAATATACAGTTATATCGTCTAAGTAGATTAGCACTGACCTGTTTACTAAACCCTTGAAGGCAATATCCATGGCTTTTTGGAAAGTGGCACCAACATTAAGTAGTCCAAACGACATATTTTGATAAGCGTAAGTGCCCCATTTTGTTATGAATGTGGTTTTTAGTTGATCGTCTGGATGGACTAAGATTTGATTGTAACCTAAGAAACCATCTAGGAAGGACATTAGTTCTGAGCCTACAACTGATTGCAATATCTGTTCCATAGGAGGAAACAGAAAATTTTCCTTTTGGTAAGCTTTATTGAGATTGCGAAAGTCTATACAAATCCGAATATCACCGTTTTTCTTTATGACTGGGACGATATTGGAGACCCACCTGGAGTGCCTTACAGGAAAAATAATTTTGACTTTAGTAGCTTATTTAACTCAGATTCAATCTGGCTTTCTAAATTGGGATGAGTTTTCCTCAATTTCTGCTGAATAGGTTTTTCGTCAGAGGTCATAGGGATAGCATGTTGAATAGTAGAAGTGTCATAGGTTTTAAGATCTTCGTAATTCCAAGCAGAGACATTCTTATATTGTTTCAACAGATGTATAAAAGCTGATTTTTCTTCACATGTGAGTCTAATACCTAGATTGATGCTTTGTGGTTTAGTGTTAGTTCCAAGATTGATTAATTCATACCTCAGAGTTGAACTCTGAAGTTTTGAATTAGTAGATCGTTTGAACCTATCTTTGAGGTCGTATAAATATTCCAATTTAACTACAGATTTTGGTATAGCGTTGTTGTTGGTTTCTTTGCTACAGTTGGTTATCATGTTAGTCTTCATCAACTATCTGGTCCTCATAAGAGCCTTCTAAGGTGAGGAAGCTTACGATATCGGGATCGTTGTTAAAGACTCTCCAATTGGTGATATTATCAAGAACAGATGGCCTAAAAATTAATTCAATGGAGAATTGATCTGGGCTGTAGTCGTCTGGTGGAATAAGCTTGGAGGCTACATTAGCTAGGAGATCGGCGCTATCATTTTGGAGTCTTGGGATTAAAGAAATATTAAACGCTGTAAAATGTGAGGTCATGTCTTAGACTAACAATTGATAGTGTTTCAAATGTCCTGACAAATAGTGTATAGTATTCCTTACTTGTCTAATGATAATTTTGGAATCTCCAAACACTTGAAGGTATTTGATATTAAGACCAATTGCTTTGTACAAACCTTGAACCAACGCCTCATATTTAGCAATATTGTTTGTGCAATCGAATTCAAGTCTACATGCTAGCATTGTCTTTTCCCCTTCTGGGCTAACTAATATGCATCTTGCCCTTGCTCCATCATTAGATCTAGATCCATCAAAAAATAACTTCCAAAATAAAAATTTATGTACAGGTTTGTCTACAAAATTCACACATTTAGAGGTGTCTGTTTGGGAATAATTTTTGATTTGAGATACAACAGAGTTTTCTAAGAAAGGTGAGGAATGAGCATTGAAATTCCCTAGGAATGACTCAACATAATAGTTTCCGATTGTATTATTACTATATGCTACTGGCTCATTTTCTCCTTCTAGTTTTGTCACTATATATTTTTGATGTTTTTCTTGATCAACCCTTATCTGTTTTGGCTTACCGTTATAGGGAAGCCACATGTGAGACCAGTCGGTTGCGAAGTAACCATGCAAATTTTCTGACCAACCCCTATTGAGAATTAAGCCATAGAATTTAGGAATGTCAGCTATAAGTATATCAATGACTTGAAAAATGTTTGGGTTTGATGAAAGTCTAATGGTTACTTGATTTAGTTCTGCAAAAACTTTGACTTGAGACCGATCTAATTGTACTATTCGTATTGCAGATTTCTAAGGCTAGATGTTTAACTTAGCGCCGACTGTTCTAGGAAAAATGTTAGATGAAGCACCAGAATCAACTAAACAGTTGTGCAAGTTTTTATTAAAGAATTCAAAAGTAAGGAGAAATGGTGGAGTATGAGATTTAGATCTTCTACCAATTAGGGCGATGTTGGTTGGATCAATTTTGTTTGAAGAAATACTAGGGGCTCTTCCCATTTCCTGAGTGGCCTGTGATATTACTACGACATGAAGCGGGGTAGTGGGAACTGCTTTGAGTTCTTTCAAAAGTATCTTCTACTGATGCTTTAACTTACTAAGCTCATGAAAGGTGATGTTTGCTATAGTTTTCTTCATATCCTCAATAATATTGTATTCCATTTCGTTGGGAATTATCAGAGTTTTGGATGAAGGTGAAGAATATAATTGGGTAGGGTTTGCTTGAGTAGATTTTGGGGAAGATTTATTACCTACGACTTTATCTCTGGGAGGTGGCATTGAAGGTTTATATTTTTAACTTGATTGAGGTGGATCAAGATGATTTCTGCTTCTAGTGTTAACGGGTAGTGCTTCCTGATCCTCTTCATTTGGAAGGATAAAATCCCACATCCCTTGTAATCCTGCTATTTCTTCATTGTTGGTTTGTTCTTGACTTGAGGCTTCTTCCTCTAATGTGTTTTTCTTTTCTACGACCAAGATACATTTTTCAACAGCTATTGCTTCTTTCATATTTTCTACTAACATCGGTTTGGAAGATCTATCAACGAAGATGGTTGTGTTTGAAGGTAGAGTAGAAATGTACCATTCATTTCGTACCTCTTCACTAGGCTTAGACAAAGAAGGTATTTTATTTAATAACTAATTGAAACACGAGTTGAAGTCCTTAATGGGTTCTTTGGGTTCGGCTTTCAAATTGGAGAGGTCATTTATCAAAGTTGTTGTAGACCTATCATCTCCAAATTTAGTTAAAAATTGCTCTTGAAAAGCCTCCCAGCTATTAATTGAGCCTGATGGTAACGAAAAGTACCATGATCCAGTTGCTCCTTGTAATGTATATGGGAATAATCTTACATGGGAATAATGGATGGAATGGATGATGATGACGAAAGAATCTCGCTATCAGATTTTGATGGTGTCTTTCTAGCCCTTTTTCGCCTTGGTAAAGGGACTTCAATTGGTGGGATTCCAAGTTTTTCACTCTTTGCTCTAGTTAATGGTTGCGATGGGATATAATGAGAAGTGACACTGCCTTGGGATAACTCAGACTCTTCTTGAGATATTGAAATCCCTTGCAGTTTGTGGATCAAAGATTGTACTTCAGGGGGTTTAGAAGAAGAACTATCTGGCTTATTTATGATTTCAGCAGTGGGCTCTGTATTTCTCTTTTCAACTTCTCGCTTGAGAATAGGAGATTTGGAATGTGAAGGAGACGTTGGAGGTGATGGTGAGGGATTTTTACTCTTATAATGGAATATAGGTTTGGATTTAGTTTCCATTCACAGTCAGGCCCTCCTTCTAGCGCCAAATATGTTGAAGGCTCGAAAATCGTTGCCTCAACGATGGGGATAACCACCTGGTCTAGACCTTAGGGTAGCTCCTTTTTTGTTTGGAATGGTGGCTCCGACTGGGGATGATGGGACCAGTTTCCAAATCTATTTTTATGCTTATGCTAATGTGATGATGTTTTTGAGATTTTTGGAGTAATACTTAACCTTAAACTAATCTGATCTAATTAATAATCATGTGCAATTGTCTTAGTAAAAAATATTCATCTAACTATAACTATCGCGGGAGTAACATGACATATGCGATCTAAAATGTTGTTTAAAAGTAATTGATAATAAAGATCATTCAATTACGATAAGAAGTGAATCTGTTTAACAATGATTGTTTCATATAAAAAGTTAATCGAAACGATATGAGATATATATTGCATAAAAATCATTCATGCATTTAGCATAAACTATAAATCATCATTATACAATAGTGCAATAATGGAAATCTAAAATTCAAACTTTCATACATAAATAACTTGAAGATAATGTATTGCTTGACGCATAAGTAAAAGGAATTAAGAGATAGAAGTACCATTTATAATACATTCTACTCATGTGCTACAGCAATATTGATCTACATTCATATGACCCAACATCATCTAAGAGTAGAGAAGTGAAATTTCAGTAGAAGATGTCAAATTCAAGTAGAAAATAAATCTTGTTCCATTAATCTCACTAGAACTTCCTCAAAGGGAGTAGGAGTGTATGTTCTGAAGAATGTTTCTAATAAAAATTTTGGACCCCTCTCTAAATGCATGAGAGGGGTTTAAATACTAACTTATGAAACTAAAAATATATTATTACAAAAAAAGTTGAGGAGGTTTTGTTAAACAGACATGGTTAACGAGAAACAAACGGAAAGATAAATCATTCAGTACAATTTTTATTCACAAAAGATGTACATTTATAGTACAATATGGTGACCGTTGGGATTCACATCCCAAGGTCCCTTGGACTGCTTGTCCATTCGGCTTCCACGCTAACCCTTTAGGATTAGGTGTCCAACATTCCCCCCCTTAATCCGAAGGGTTATGTCTGAGTCCAAGAAAAGAGCTGTAATACAAAATGTGCAATAATGCATGGCAGCACTAGGCTGAATGTGCTCTATGAAATGTTGGTAATAAGGGGCGGTGGTTTAAGGATAGCCACCAAAATTGGAACGCTTAGTGCAGTTCCCGGAACTCTTTCAAAACTGGCAAGAAGCTGTAAGTTTTCTGCTAGAGGAAGTGATCCTATTGTTTTAAAGAGGGAAACCATCAACCAATAAAGGGAGGTCTCACCCCACATAAAAGGTAAAACTTCAACCTGTAAAAGGGAAGTCTCAACTTGTGATGGTTTAAGGATGACCAACAACTCTGGAATGCTTATGCAATTC
>APFE030916802.1:37582-113661 GCA_000404065.3 Pinus taeda | reverse complement strand
ATTTGATCCTAAATTTATTTTTCTCCTCAACTCTAAAATGGTGCAAACTCTCTACAATAGTATGTAATTATGATGGTGATAATGATGATTATCATCCACTAAGACCAACTATGGTAAATAAGGATATAAAAAGATATTATTAAAAGTTATTTTGAATTTTATTGTTATGCTGAAAAAGCATTAAAATAAGTGTTTCAATATCATCATAATTTTGTTTAGTTAAACAATCAAAAAGGTTGGTAGTGTCACAAATATTTTGAAATTTAGTTCTAATACGAGTATAAACTCGATGATCTTTGAGGGCTTTTTAATATTCAACCATAATATAATTAGTGTTGCAAAGGTGATAGACTTTTAAATTGTGCCAACACTGCCTTAGTAATAATCATGACTTAACACATACATGATATTTACTATATCATATTATAATTAAATGGATTAATAATAGTAACATACGCATCATTATTTTCATAAAATAACCTTAACAAACTTATTTTTTACTATAAACCATAAAAAAATATTAAAATAGATAATGTAAGGAATCCAAGATTAAAATGTGAAAGATTTTTTTTTAGCAATTTTATATAAATTTGTTTTATAAAGTTTATCATGCTAATTTTTACACAAAAATGGTGAATATCTACATTAAAATTAGTGAATTAAGTGACTTTCTAATTCCTCATTTTGAAAAAACTTAATCTAGTTAAAGTTCTAAATTCTAGATCCACTGAATACTTCCATATTTGATGAAATATGTGTTCAGACTAAGATAATAAGAGAAGCTCCAATTAAGAAAGTGTTGCAAATCCTCCCTAGGGGAACACCAAAGACTTCAACCCCTAGGATTGTAGATATAACCTCCACTGAAACCCAAATAGTGATAATTACTGAAAACAATCAAAATAAGAGGAACCGTTAAAGATATAAGTTCCTTTGACTGAACTAGTAAATAATGAATCTTATAGGTCACAGATAGCTTAAACTTTAAACATAGGAGAGGGAGAGGATTCTATCAATTTGAATGATGATGAGCTTGAATTGTTGTTTGGCCCTGAGGCCAATGTTATTCATCAACAAAGGGGAGTTCCTCCTTTTTACATCAGCCTAAAAATCCATGATAAAATATTGCATAATGCTATGTTAGACTTAGGGGCATCCCACAATCTGATGCTAAAGGCAATAATGGAAAGGCTGAGCCTAAACATTACGAGGCCTCATAAGGATTTGTTTTCTTTTGACTCCAGCCAGGTTAAATGCCTTGGTCTAATTAAGGACTTATGTGTGACTATTGTCCACTTCTCTGCAAAGAGAATTGTAATGGACATTGTAGTTGTAGACATCCCACCGAAATATTGAATGCCGCTATCTCACTCACGGGGAGAAAAACTGCAAGGATCCTTGCAGTTGGATATGTCTTATGCCACTATATCTGCTTTTGGCTAACCAAGAAAATTAGATAGGGGGACCTTGATGAAATACATGTCCAGTAGTGAGAAAAAGCCACAAAACATTCCCATATACTCGATGAATTCAGACAATGACTCTTTCATCTTATACAATGCAGAAAATGATAATAAAGAAATCACAACCAAAGACCTAAAATACAAAACAGCTGATAGTGAGAACATATTCCATGAATCACTATGGCATCTAGATTTTGATGGGTCAATCAATAGGTTAGGGGCTAGTGCAGGAGTGTGCATCCATAATATGGAGAATAATCATGCTGAGGGACCTGCTTTCAGATTGAACTTCAAATGTACCAATAATATGGCTGAATATGAAGCCCTAATTCTAGGGTTACAATTGGTTAGGAATGTGGGAGCCAAAAGAGTTTCCATCATGGGAGACTCAGAGTTGATTATTAAACAGATTAGCGGTGAATACTCTCTCAACAACCCAAGGCTTGGTCAATATAGGGATAACATTGTAGACTTGATCAAAGACCTCCTGGAATCAAACTTTGCTGCCATTCCTAGAAAAAAAAACATGCAGGCTCACAGTCTAGCCAACTTTGCTAGTACTTGTAAATTACCATTTCAACCAAACTACCAATACACTATAGAAGTCAGACATAGGCTTGTTATACCAGAAAACCTAAAGTATTGGAAAATTTTCCCCCAAGATTCTCAAATCTATTATTTCATGAACAATGAATGTGAGTTTCAAAATTGCAAGATAGATATTGATTGTATAGTAGATAATAATATATAAAGTAGCACAAATGTAAATATTTTCGATGTAGCTAAACCAACTAAATTTACTAGAGTAGAAATAGATAGTTTGGAGAATGTAGAGATTGAAAAAATAATGAATGATGATCCTGAGATCCTTAATTTGAAAAATAACTTTCTCCCTAAAGGATTAGTACCTTTATAAGATTTGTTTGACTCTAATGATGTTGATAGGAATCCCAATATGGATCCTTTGAGAGCTAACATAGAAGAGGTCAAAATAGGGACTAAGGATAAACCAAAACTCATAAAAATATCAAAATACTTGCCTCAAGAGGAAAAGGTTAAATACATCAATATGTTTAATGAGTTCTAGGATGTATTTGCCTGGTGTTATGAACACTTAAATCTTATGACACCAGCATAATCCAACACAAAATACCTCTAAGAGAATATCATAAACCTTTCAAACAGAAACATAGGAGGATAAACCCAGTTCTTATGCCATCTATAGAGAAAGAGTTTAAAAGAACGTTTGATGACCAAATAATATCCCCCATTACATACTCTGACCGGATTTCAAACTTGGTTACAACTAGGAAAAAGACAGGTGAAATTAGACTTTGTGTAGATATTAGAAATTTAAACAAGTTCTCACTAAAAGATAACTATCCTCTACCGAAGATGAACCTTATATTGCAGAGGGGAGTAGGCTCATCTAGGATTTCACTGTTAGATGGATTCTCTGGGTATATCTAGATCTTAGTTCAACTTGAGGACCAAGCCAAAACTGCATTTACAACTCCTTGCGGTACCTTCATGTATTTGAAGATGACCTTTGGACTAATGAACGCAGGTGCCACATTTGAGAGCGTTATGGATATAGTCTTTGTAAATGAGATCCATGTGTTCCTAGTACTATACCAAGATGGCATTAGTGTCTTCTCCAAATCTCATAATCAACACTTAGACCACTTAAGGAAAGTATTCATCAAACGTAGAAAATTTAGGATTTCTTTAAATCCTAAAAAGACACTTTTTGGTCTAGAAGAGGGAAAGTTGTTAGGACACATCATATCTAAAGATGGGGTTAGCATATACCCTGCTAGAATAGAAGCCATTTTGATAATTTCCCATCCTCGAAACATTGAAGAGCTACATTCATTTCTAGGTAAGATTAATTTTCTTGGGAGATTCATCTCAAATCTAGCAGAATTAATTAGGGAGTTAAATAATATGCTTAAAAAGGAATCAACAATTAAATGGATAGTGGAGGCCAAACAATCATTTGAAGCCATCAAGTAAGCCTTAACCAAGACTCGAGTCCTGATAAATTCTGACTTTAACAAGGATTTTTATAATTTGTTCTTTTGCTTCAGAGCACACCATTGCAAAAATCTTGTTGCAAAAGAACAACCAAGGATATGAACAACCATTTGAACTTTTTAGTAAATCCTTAAGGGTTGCCACACTCAAATACAATATCATGGGAAAACAAGTATTAGCTTTACTAAAGGCTATCAAAGACTTCAGAGTATACATTCTATATTCTCACATTATTTCTTATGTTCCAACATCTATAGTTAAGGAAATTTTGACTCAAAATGGGCCTGAAGGTAAAAGAGGTGAATGGATTGCCACAATATTGGAATATGAAATAGAGATAAAGCCAGCTAAGCTTATCAAAGGCCAAGGTTTAGCCAAACTCATGGCTGAATTGAACTATGAGTCCTTAGATATCAACATTATTAGTGTCCTTGATGATCAGGAGGAGATGGGGACTCCATAGATCAGTGAACCTTTTACTGATTCACCCTAGCATGCAGATATTACATTTGTATTACTAAAATTACAAGCTCCTCCCGGATTGACAAGAACTAAACCTAGATTCTTAAAAATGAAGTCATTAAGATATTGTGTTATAGATAATGCATTGTTTTGGAACGACAATAGTGGTATTCTTTTAACCTGTTTATTGAAAGATGAAGGTGACAAGATTTTACAAGATTTTCATGCAGGGGTTTGTGGAGGACAATTTTACTGGAAGAGTACTGCTGACAAAATTCTAAGGGCTACTTTCTATTGGCCTACTCTGTTTGTAGATGTTCAAAAATATGTGACCTCTTGTCATAAATTCCAAATTGTTTAGGGAAAGAGAAAAATTTTACCCTTGCCACTGAAGCCAATTTCCACTAAAATTCCATTCCAACAATGGGGGTTAGACTTCATTGGAGAAATACACCCAGCCTCCTCAGCTCAGCACAAGTGGATTCTGATAGCCACAGACTATTTTACCAAATGGATAGAGGCCATACCTTCTAGGCAAGCCATAAACACTATCCCAATCTCCTTCCTAGAGAGTAATATCCTGTCAAGATTTGGATGTGCCCAGATGCTCATTACTGATAATGCAACTACCTTTAAGTCCAAAAGAATGATAGATTTTTGTAACAAGTACCACATCACCCTTTACCATTGCACAACCTATTACCCTGAAGGTAATGGACTATCAGAGTCATCCAACAAAAGCCTCATCAATATTATTAAAATATTGCTAGAAGATAGCAAAAACACATGGAGCAAGAAGCTAGTCAATGCCTTCTGGGCAGATAGACTGACTACTAAGAAATCCATTGGAACATCACCCTATAAGTTGGTTTATGGGATGGATGAAGTGTTCCCATCATCCTTGGGAGTGCCAGTGATGAAGATAATCTAGGAATTATAGGTGGAACCAAATGATATTCAGAGAAGAATAAATCAGACCATACACCTGCACCAGAATAGAGAAGTATATGTAAAATCACAGGTAATCTAGGAAAAAATCAAGAATGTATTTGATAAAAAGACTAAGGCAGATGATTTTTACATAGGAGATAAATTCCTTAAGTGGGATTCAAGGAGTGAAGATAAATTCAAGCATGGTACATTTGTTTTTTTGTGGAAGGGGCCTTATGTGATTTATGGCTACAGAGGCAAAAATGTCGTTCTTTTGACAAACATAGATGGATTAGATCTACTAGGAGGACCTGTTAATGGTAGGATGCTGAAGCATTATTTTCTCCACTCACTCAGAATAGTTCACTTTACTTTGCATCATTGTACATATCATTGCATAGTGTAGATTGGATTGGATGGTAATCCAAAAGTTGAAGCCCGAAGAGAAGCCCCTGAGCTTTGAGGGATTCACTGTCATAAGTATCTATAAAGTAGAATCATAGAAGGATAGTTCACAAGTCAACTACAGTCACAATTCAAAGGCTATTGATCTTCATAGTTCTTGGCATTTCACCAAAAAATGTCATCCCCATGTGGAGCCATTGTTAGAGTCGTATAGTGATAGGATTCATAATTTTTGAATTGGATTAGGTAAAGTCTTGTTATATTGTACATACCTTTACTTTCTGCAAATGTTTCCCATATTAAAATTAAAAAATGTGAATAGGTCATGTCCTAAAAGAAATATCAAAGGAGAAGAAAGGTAAGAAAAGATCGAAAAATGAAAAAATATGAACCCCCCAAAAAAAAAAAAATCATGAAAGTGTGCAACCCCAAGTGCCACTACTTTTTAATTTACCATATTAAATAATGTTTGTGTGTAGCTTGTCATATATGCCACAACCCATGATAGTCAAACTGCTTAATATTGACTATTTCATGCTTTGAATTTCATGTTTATATTTAGAGAATAAAAATCTCACCAAACAATCCAATCTTGGCAGATCATTAGATAGGTAGAGAAATAAAAGGAGTTCATCAGTTTAATCTGAGCCCTTGCAAGATATAAGGTTAGAAGTAGATAGTCTGTTTTATAAAAGAAGAGGAAAGAAAAGGGTTTCCTAGCTTCACTACACCCACCAAAGTGAAGAAAAAATGTTAGGGTAGGTAAAACAGTAATTAAAGAAAGGTTGCAGAAATGCAATTCATTTGGAGCATAAGCACTACTATCATGCTTAACTATGTGCTTCAAGTGTGGAGGAGTAGTTATCAGTGAAAAAAACATGCTCATAAGTGGATTTTCCTACTCCCCCTTCATTGCATTTCACCCCCACTATATACTCACTAATTTCCGTTTTATCTCTTCATGGCTAATGAAAACCCCTTCCCCCTCATTTTTACTCCTACCCCTTAGTTCCAGACATTTCCCTAGTCAATTACTCCTAAAATCCATTCCCCTAAGTTTGAAACCCCATTCCCCCTTTTAAAATCATGTTTTCACTTCAATAATTACCCAAACCCCTCTAAAACCTTTATCCTAACTCTAAAAACCCCACGTTTCACTAACTCCACCACTTAACCATTTTCCCAACTAAACTTGAGTTTAACCCGCCACCCTGGTGAGGTAAACAAACCCTGCTACCCCTAAAAGTCCATAGTTTAACTAATTCGCACTTAAACATGGATTAATTACTCTAAATCGTAATTAAAACCCCTAGTTCCCGCTAAGCTCTACCCCATCACCCGACCACACTACTTTCCCATGCGATGACCATACGATCATCAACCCCCAGATCTAGTGACCATCGCCCATACCGCGCTCGAACGATGTCTGACCATTAACATCGAGAGAGCATGTGATATGGGTAGTTTTGCTCGGGGCCCATTTGCCTACATGTCAGCCTTTGGCATAACTCGCATTCCTCTAGCAAAATATTGCTTGACTCCCATAAGTAGTGCGATGGACTAAAATACCACCTCCCCGCCAAAGTGAAAACCAGCACTATTAATAAAACATTTTTCCCCGCGATCTTTCCAAAAATTCGCGGTTAAAAGCCTTCAAACCACCATTTTCACCCTCTTTGCTAAAATCACACTGTTGAACCTCTGAAAGCACCTACACCTTCTAGACTCATGCGACTAGCTATCAACTACCAGAGCCTTCTGACTCCACCACTACACACCATCCTAGGTGTCGAAGCCCTCTGTAAAACCCAATTGAAATCCAGTTGAAGCTCCAACCGAAAATTCCAGGTATTTGAACAAGAACCAAGAATTACGCTTTCTTAAAGAAAGAACATTAAATTCTTAAAAAAAACTAAAAGAATTTGATTAATTTCAATTCAATTGAGGGTCTCCCATTCCCAAAGTACCAAAACCCTAATCGGCAAGCTGCTCATACCCTACCCCAGATATTCAATTACTGAAATTTCACTCCCAAAGCCATATAAACCACAATTTTCCTTAATTTATTACAAATATGGCTTCCCTGACCTCTCTGGATGTCAAACCAGTGACAACCCCTCATTTAGACATTGAACATTTTCCCCTGGCAAATAGGGATTTTCAAATCAAAGACACAATCACCCAAGACAACCTTCTGAGACTCCATTGTTGGGCAAAGGATAGGTTCGTAAACCATGTTGATGACACAAACATTTGGGAATCAAGTTTTCCCAAGTATACAGTTCCGAAAGTCCATCCATTACTAAACATTGTACATTTCTAACATGCATGTTACATCCATAGCCAAAGGGCTATAATTGCCCCAAACAAGGACTTCTTCATTTCAGTTACTTCTAAATCTATTAACTAGATGCTTCAAATCCATCCCAACCACAATTTGAATTCTTTGTCCATTGCAAACTTGTTGGACCTGTACACGACATTGGACCCAGCTAAGATCAAGCAAATATTTCTGAATTTCATCGTTGAGTGCCATACTCCTAAAGGCATTGCACCCTATATTTTTACTATTTTTTTAGAGATTGGCAGGAGAATAATCACCGTGATCTCAAGCATCCTATGATTCACATCTGATGAGTTTGTGGATGAGATAGTCATGGCCTTCTTCTCCATTTTCACTCCAGGCTAACTTCCTGCCATAATGTATGATTATGCCAAATTCATTGCAGACAAAATGCATGAATAGTTCAGTAGATTTCCCACTGAAAGAGTCTTCAAATACTCTTAAGTGTTGTGTCATATGTTCTTGTATTATCAAACAGAAAAGTTCCCAGTGAAAATTCAGAAAACAGATACATGGGGAGGGGAGAGATTACTGATCTACTCGACACCCTTAGTCCAATGGTATAACATAACATTCACATACAAAGACTTCATAGATTGTTTTCTTCACCCTGTCATAAACATGTTGACTTCTAGCACTCAACCTAGAATGAGTACTGAGATCAAGAGAGTACTACAACTGGCAAAGAATAGTAGAGTAGGAGACTAATACCTCTACCAAAATCATACTGAAATTAGGATCTATGGCTGTGAGTTACACCCCTACAAATTGCCTAAGTATCTCCCAATGGGAATATTTTCCCTGCAATACTTCAGGCAAATGATAGGTGCAGATGAGTTAAACTTCCTAGATACTAGGGAGAAAATAAAGTTTAAGATGAAAGGCCATATGGCCCTTTCATATGCAACACCAGAGAGGCTGGGCCTGAAGCTGATAAGATACTCCAACAATTCAAATTCAAGAATAGTTTCATCTGGCATTATGACCCTCATGGGGTTGTGAACAAGCTCAGAAAAAAGGTCAAGCTGGGACCTTATATCCACTACCCAATACCTGACGTAGAACATTATGCTAATCAATCAAAAGGGTAGAGAACACATTGATAGATATGGAGAGCGAAGTGGTGGATGTGGAGAACACCATGATTGACTTGGAGAAATAATGTGAGCAGAGTTCTTTCTTTCAGGTCCCAGAGTTGGAAGAGCCAATGAATATCCATCCCGCCATTCAAATTACTACCAATGAGGAAAATAATCTCAAAAGAAACAAGGAGGAAGAATATTTCTCTGGCATGGAGATCACTAATCAACAATTCCAACTAAACAAAAGGCCCAAATTAAATCTAGTGTTTGAACAAGAGGAAAACATTACATCAACTTAAATGATTAATATTGATGCAATGGGGCAAAGGAGTAGGAAAACAACTGTTATAGACATTTTTGGGCACTGCAACCCGAATCATACATGTCCATAAACCAAGGGCTCCTAAGACCCTAAATGTGTTGCTTCATGCCCTAAAGGAACAAGGTCAACTAATTACATCATCTCCCAGAAGTTCTCCACAGAAAACTGCTCAGAACTGGTCAAAACTGGACCATACAGACTGCCCAGTGCAGAGGGTGCGATGCATCTCACCTGCTCAGTGTAAAGCGTGCGATGCATATTGAAATTCCCTTCTGTAGGGTGCAATGAGCGAGATTAGACAAATGACAGAGACAGTTTGCAAGGTGGATAATCATGGAATCTTCCAGAAACTTCTCCTGTGACACTTGACTCTCTGAATTTGCCTAGGGATGAGTAAGAGATCATCAATATCCAAGTGGAATCAAGAACTATCAGAGAGAGGACACTAATCAAAATCGTAGAAGCTGACTCACCCCCCTGGAATCATCTATATATGGATCCCTCATCACAGAGATCCAGAGGATGGAATCTTGTACCAAGGAAGTGTTGTTGGTTTCCTGGTGCAACATCATAGTGTTGGGTGATCTAAGCTTTTCATGAGGTGAAGGAGGGATTTCATGCTGAGAGGATGATGCTAGGTCAGAACGATTGGTTGTAATCCTCTTTGCTATTCTTGATATTAATAAAGCTATTCAAGTTTTCCTCCACATTCTTGTATGTTTGATGATATATTCATTTGTGTGGTCAATACATTTATGGTCCTGTATTGCTTATGATTGTAGATCTTTGTTCTTCAATAGTATTATGTTGCTTTGATTCCACAGGTGCTCTTTGAAGCTGGGTAGATGAAGAAGGAGCGGAAAAGATCTATCAGAAGGGAGAGGAACCAAGCAAGGAACCAAGCGCAACACTGAGTTTGGTGTCTTTTATTCCCATCTTATCTAATTCTCATAAAGGAAAGTGAAATTAGTTTTAGTTTCTTTGTTTCTAAGATAGCTACCAGCCTTAGTGGGACTAGCAGCTCTGAGTGGACACTAGATTTCCCAATAAAAAAATGGCGACTCCGTTGGGGAGTGAATAGATTGTTTTCTTGTCTATATTTGTTTGTTTTAGAAACTTACAGATGGAGCCTGAAGTCAAGCCAGCTAGCCTTCGAACTGCATTTGCTATGCAAGTTCAAAGTAAATAAATGTTGATTCAGTCTATCTCTAGGTTTTGTTTATAAATTGAAAAATCGATTTGCAAACATTCTAATTGCCCTGGTGGTGGCTCTAGTAACCTCATTAGATCAGCCCCTGTGATTTATGTTTACTGAACATCACTTGCTCGACCTAAATCCATGAACTAAGCTGCAAACTGTGACCAAAAACCAAGTTGAAGTCTCGTCCCTGGACCATCGCACCTTCTACTCTTGGGAATCTGGATGCATCACACCTCCCATGTGTAGTAGGTGCGTTACATCACAGTTTCCCTGTGTTACAAGTGCATTGATTAGACAAGACCTCTTCTGCTTCCAGATTTTGGTTTTTTGTTCACTCTCTTCAGCTTTATTTTAGAGTTTTAGCTGTCTGCGATCAATACACCTCTGTGGAAACCCCTTCCTTTCCATCATTCCGCCTCCATTGTGCAAATAACTGTGAATGTTTTTGTGTATTGTGCAACATTTTCAGTTCTCTTTTACAAAGAAGTAGCGTAATGAAACTGTCGTTTCTTGATTTGGAAGTGTCGCAAGTGTTGTTTTCAGTCATAGAAGAAAATCCTATTGTTCTTGATGGTTGATTATAATGTTACTCTTGTAGTTGATTTGAATTAGTAGTTTTTCAAGTGTCAAAAGCAATTTTCAATTCGAAATCGCAAAGTGTTGTCATTATCTTCCTTTCATATTTTGAAGAAAAATTGTTAGTACTATCGCTTTGAAAGATAATTCAGATTTCTACTTAGCATTCTTCTTATCATTCACACATTAAGAAGGCTGAAAACAAATACATGCATGTACATTTGCATTTAGACTGCTTGTTTGTTTGGTTTAGGAAAGTGCATCTAGTGCGTGCTCTGTGCTCTATGTTGAAAGAATCTCATTTCTCTTTCCTTAGTAGCTAGGATTTTCATTGCAAAAAGAAGATCAAACGATTGTTTATCATCTTAGACTACATTTTAGGAATTATATATCTACATCATGTGGTGAACCTGAAAGGAAAATTTC
This sequence comes from Pinus taeda, assembly GCA_000404065.3. Taxonomy (NCBI): domain Eukaryota; kingdom Viridiplantae; phylum Streptophyta; class Pinopsida; order Pinales; family Pinaceae; genus Pinus; species Pinus taeda. The sequence continues at coordinate 102,413 of APFE030916802.1, read as the reverse complement.
TTAAGCAAGATCAACTGTAAAATAAAGTCAATGAACATAAAAACACTTTGGAACCTAACGCACAACATTTAGAAGTCTAGGATAGAGACGTATTCCGACGTTGTAAAGCTTGGTAACTATCGCTTTCATTGCTGGTTGGGTGATTCCTCCTCTTTGAGACGATAAGTGCTAGTACGGACTTGTGCTCCCACGTACCATTGAATATATATTGGGAGACCACAATAGGCTATATCCTTTATCCTTAGGAAGCCGTGTCTACTGCCCTGTCGATCATAATGCATTGAACACAACATTCGGGAAGATTGACTGCTATATCGTAAAAGGTATTCTGTAGTTTTGCGATTGGTTTGGTAATCCCTCTGTCTACATTTCCAAAGTAGTCTCTTTCGTGACCTTTTAGACTCCTTAAAGGAAAAGGTCCATCTGAGCACTTGTCACTTCAGGCTCATTAAAAATCGAAGGTGACTAGTGTCAACATTTGTTTTTTCTCGACTCTTAAAAATTGAAAAAACAAGATGTGTCAAAGTGTCTAAAACTCATTTAATTCAAAATCATTTTCCCCTATCATTTTGAGTTGATCGAGTAATCCGCAATCATGGAAGAAAGTCAATTGAAACCCCATCGTTCGCGGAGGCTCACGAGTCAACCATCGTTGACTCCAGAAACGAAACTATTAAGGACGAAACGAACTCGTTTGACCAGATCGAAGTCCCCTAGGTTGGTTGGAGTAAGTACTCCAACATCTTCAGAGACTCTGGTTACTCCGAACATTTCTGGTATCCCTGCCTCTAGAGAAGAAATTCCGCAGCCATGAAAGGACATTACAAGTTGTCCTAGTATAATGGTGAACACTTCTATTTCTGAACTGGCTCCATCTAGAGCTGATTCAGAAGGTGTTACACTCCAAACATTAGTTGCTACAGAACCTATACCTTCTTTCGCACCAGAAATATTTTACGGACGTGACGGTCTACCTCTTCCGCCTAGATTAATTGCCATAAAAGAGATTGTGGAGTATCCTCCATCTAACACTCCATCGCAATTTGGAGCTGGGATCACCCTATATCCTTCTTCATCAGAAGTTAGTCTCCTGCCATCGGAAGTTCCTGAAGAATCACTGAGGAATCTTTTGGACAGACTAAATATGTTTGAACAACCGTCGACATCTAGGACTATATCGTCCAACACAACAGCAGCATAACTTCCTGTCACTACTCTGACGATGTTTGTCGGCATACCATCTGTCTCGAATGGCTCTCAATCACTGGATGGAGTCCATCTAGGGGTAGTTTCGACAGTATGGACTGTTCCCGTTTGTTTGGCCGGAATTATATCCAGAATCTCTTATGTTGAGTCTCAATAAATTGATCCTTCGCAGTGTCAATTTGGGCAATCCGGTCCCCAAAGGCAAATCATTCCTTTGAGTACTATATTACCACCATATGGAGGGCAGTATACCCTTTCATTGTCTCCTCCGGGAGGACAACCATACGAGTGTTCACAACAGAATTCGGGGTACATTGGAATTACATCTAGCAGATGGGTGCCAGTACTGCCTCAACAACCAAGAGTTGTATACTCGATGCAACAAAGTTTACCTATGTCAAATATCCCCACTATGCTAGCCATTGTGACAGTGTCACAAGTACAAGTGTTTCCTATTTTATGCCAGCCTCAGGTTTCTCAGGTTGTAATACAACTAGTGGAATGACCCAGGTGCAAACGAGGACTATTACCCCCCATCTTGGCCAAACAGTCAGTACTAGGCAATAGCTCATGGCTTCACAACCATGGCTAGTACAATACCAACAACTGCAATTCCAACAAGCTTACCAAGGATCTGAGCAACAAGTCTTTGCAAGTAATGGGAAGCCGTATATTCAAAACGGTCAACATCAATCATATCATAATGGTCATGCCCATCAACCTTACCAAAGTTACCAACATCAGATGCATTATGCTGGTATGCAAAGGCCAATTTCTCGTGAAATTCCATCTTATCTTAGGTATGCTTCGCCGAGCCTGAATCAATAGTTGCCTTTCATGGCGACTTTAGAGTTACCGGATCTAAATTGACTAACAAACGATCCAATTGCCTATGCCCCTTGGTGGCCACCGCTTCCACATAAACTTCCGTCAGATATTCCTAAATTTAATGGAAATCCGGGTGAAGACCCATCGAATTATGTGATGACCTTTCATTTGTGGTGTTCGTCAAACACTCACAATGATGATTCGATCAGGCTTCGTCTTTTTCAACAAATGTTAACTGGTCCGGTAGCAAAATGGTATATCAAATTGCCTAGAGCTTCGTTTGATAACTTTAGTACCCTAGCCACAACCTTTTTAACCCATTTTTAGCTACCCATAAGGTACGAAATGGGAACAAATCTTCTTACCAATTTCAAAAAAATGACGACCACTCACATATCCGATCATATTCATGAGTGGCGACGTCGTCGTAGAATGGTAAAACATATATTCCTGACCAGCTGTTGGTTGAATGGTTTATTAATTCATTGCTACCTTCTATTACAGAAGATGTGGTAAAGGGAGGAGTCGTCACTGAAGAGAAAGTTATCGCTCGTGCACAATATCTAGACTTGATCTATACTCAGTCTGGCACACTCTATGATAAAATCCCTGATGCTCCTAGACTAGAATTTTCCGTTCCTCCCCCTCCTAAATCAAACAAAGACTCTCACGTCAGTGATGGCATGATAGGTATGAATAGCACGAAAACTGTAAAGGCTATGTCAAAAAAGGCCCGTACAGTTTCAAGTCAAAATGCGAATGAAGAAATTCTTGCCTCGAAAGTAAGTTCCGTGTCGATTGACAAAGGAAAAGAACCCAAGCAACTAGGAGGCAAGAAGAAAAGGAAAGGGAAGAAGAAGAAACAGGAGGAGTCGTCTCCTGAAAAATCTTCTGTAAATCCTTCTGGAGATAGGAAACCAAGACATCCATGCCTTATATGTGATGAGGATCATTGGATGAGAGAGTGTCCATATGAATCTGAGCTTAGGAAATTCTTCAAGAGTTCAAAAACCTAGCAGTATTGACTGATCTGTTTTCGAATCTAGGAACAAATCTGGTTGCTAGCGACAATGCTTCCCCATCCCATGTGCTAATGTTGTCTATTTCGAAGCAGCTAAATGATGCTTTGATATCAACAAGGAATAAAGGTTACGGGAATCCGCAGATGTCAAACAATAGGGATAATGGTCAACCTAGTAGTTCGACAACAACTTCAACCGATGTTGTGCCACCCATCACTCTTGAACTAACAATAAAACCGCCAAAGGGAGTAGTATCGATGTTTAATGCTCGTGCCAGAGCAGCACAACATTATAATATAGTGGAGGATCTGACCCAATTTTCGTCTGCTATGTTGACACTTGAGGTACTGCAAAATTTCCCCTCCCAAAGGCAAGCTTTATTGTCAGCGATAGGTGGGATTGACCCAAAGGATTCCAATCTTGTTTCCTTTAATCACAAAGGATATGACCCTCAGTTACCAGCTCAACTAGCTTTCCTTATTCAAGTGAAAGCCCTCAACAAACTATTCATAGAACAATTATTGATGAAGGGGCATCTACATGTATTATGTTGATGAGTTGCTAGAAAACTTTAGGATCTCCATCCTTGTCAAGATTGTCGACGACAATAAAAGCATTTGATGGACATACATACACCCCATATGGGATATTGAGTAACTTGCAAGTCGAACTGGGGGGAAAAATAGTAGAAATTGATGTTGAAGTTATCGACAGAAACCTCGATTACAACATTGTACTGGGAAGGCCCTGGATATATGCTATGGCTATCATTGTGTCGACGTACTTCAGGAAGATTGCATTTCCCTTCCAAGGAGGAATCACAATCATCGACCAACAAAAATTTCTCCCCAACAGTTCACAAGTTACGGGAAGCATTCGGATGATCCACAGAAGCTCTCAGTTACTTCAAAATATCAGAGTAGGTCTCCTAAAAGACCCTTCCTTAATGGGGACGTTTTCCCTTCCGCCTCCGAGTAAGCTAGCAGAAGTGGCCACAGTGGAAGCCTGTCACATGAGATCTTCTACATTAGAAAATGTGAAGAAGAACTCAAAACATTTTGATAGTTTGGATCATCGCGAGTTATTGCATCCAAGCCCTACCATAGCTACATCATCTGAGGATCAATTCAGTGATGTTGTACATTATGTACTGGGGGCATTGGAACCAGATCTTTCCTTCATGACCCCTTATGAGTTGTGATCAAAGGTCACCATGAGGATAGTTCTTTTACTGTGTCAACCTCATTAAAAAATGAAACAAATCCCTTTCCAAATCGAGTCTTTCAAAGATCTCGAAGGTAAACCTTCATTCCAACCACCTTGTCCAATGCAATGAAGCTTCGGGGGCATGCATCTCGATTTGCGTTATTATGTTGGGGGCATGCAAGCATATAACAAGCATAGTTTTTCATTTCAGGCTTGTGTAAACATGAAGCTAAATCTGAGCATATGTGTTGCATGGTTCAAGCTCATTAAAAAATAAACCATGCCACGAGCAGTGTTACCACAGGGTTCAAGCTCGTTAAAAAATAAACCCGTCACGAGCAGTTTTTATGTGAAGTTCAAGCTAGTTAAAAATTAAACCTTAGCAATGAGCAAATGTTTCCCCCAGAGTTTAAGCTCATTAAAAAATGAACCAATCTCCAGTAAATAACCATTGTGAATGCATTATCATCGGCTTTTGAGCCTTGGTCGTGTTCCCATCATCACTTCCACTCTGTTTTAGCCGATCATATGCCTCCATTTGATTTTTTACCCCTTTTGAGGAACATCTGTGATGAGTGATCTTGTTAGCCATCCTTGTGACACTGCCATGATTGGAAAATTCCAAACCTTACCTAGAATCAACTACTACCTAAAATTATCACTCGTTCCTCAAAAAACGAGTCTCCTTTAAGCTCTTTTCACCTGACTCGTAAAAAATGAAAATATTGCTGAGCGATTGGCCTCTCCAGCTCATTAAAACTACTAGGAGTGTTATCCCTCCCCTAGATTTTAATCTTTTTGGAACTGAGGGATTATTGCACAAAAAGTCAAGCACTTGTCTTGTTTGGCTCGTTAAAACTATACAAAATTCATCCCTTTCATATTATTTTATACTTTTTTCAGACTTAAGGGATTATATGATGAAAAAGGATTATGGGAGTTTCCTTTCCGTCCCTTTTTAGACTCTCTAAAATTGAAAAAGGACCGAGTTATCATTGTCGTTAAACTCATTAGAATCAATAGCAACAAACTTGTTCAAATGGACGAGAACGAGTTTCACTATCACTAGGCTTGTTAAAACATAGCGACGGGTTCGCCCGAAGGGTGGATTATAGAACAAGCATATGTTATCCTCCTCAAGCTTGATAAAAACAAAGAGGTACTAGTCAGCAATGACTAGGGAAAATTGGGAAAAAACCTTGAAGAAACTTTATTGGTAGTAAGTCGCTCTTGAACATGACACTTTCACTGCACGTTCGAGTCGGGTTGGGTTATTCTGTTCACTGGTCATATCACCATTGGTCCATCATACCATCCGTCTTTGGGGTTAACACTACCAGTCCATTTTAGTGTCACCGGTATGTTCAGGAGAAGTCACTCAGAGAATTCACCTTTGTCTCATCTGCTACAATACATTCACGCTCCATTCTTTCATGACTACCACCCTGAACCCTGTATCATCAGATCATTTTCACCTCCAAAATCATTTGCTCCATTCCATGTCATAGATGTGGGATTCATTAAGGCCCTCCTACGATAGGTCACTTCTTGTCAAAATCAACTCATTATCCAAGAAGTCGACCTAGGAACAACCCTTTCAGTACTTTGAAGCTTGCATGCCTCAATGGCAAGTTTCTCACTTCTGGCGACAGTTTTACATCAATGGCCTTCGACCGAAATATTTTATGTGGTGTTCTACGCCAAGTCCCTTTTTCGCACCACGCGAGTTGTACTGTAGTACCTTGAGGGTCATCATCATTATCATTGATTCCTCTCGCACCTGTTAACAGCTTACATCATTGGCTGGTAATCAGGCGATGTCTTTCCATGTTCAACTCCAGAACATCTTTCACATGCATCGACTTGTACTCCGAGTGAAGGTTGAACGAGTTTGAAGACCTTGGATCTAGTTTCATCCATCTGGGCTACGATATATTCAAGAATATAAATACATCAAATCTACATCATTGCCGAGAAGATGATCATCTGAATCAAAGGATGATGACTCCATCTGAATCATCAGTCTACTACAAAAACGGTTGTCTATCCTATGTACATGAAAATGAATTTATAAAGTTGAGCATGGGAATGCCCGCCTCAGTGAGATCATGAAAAATATTATGAAGATAATATTTTATTGTATCTTATTATAGGTCGCTTTCTAGCTCAAAAAAACTTCGGATCCTTATGATAAAGCATTTCACTCGACATCAAAAGATTAATGACCTCATGCTTTAGGGGGCAAATGTTATAGACATTTTTGGGCATTGCAACCCCAATCATACATTTCCATAAACCAAGGGCTCCTAAGTGCCTAAAAGTGTTACTTCATTCCCTAAAGGAACAAGGTCAGCTGATTACATCATCTCCCAGAAGTTCTCCACAGAAAACTGCTCAGAACTGGTCAAAACTAGACCATACAGACTGCCCAGTGCAGAGGGTGTGATGCATCTCACCTACTCAGTGTAAAGGGTGTGATGCATACTGGAATTCCCTCCTATAGGGTGTGATGGGCGAGAGTAGACAAATGGTAGAGACAGTTTGCAAGGTGGATGATCATGGAATCTTCTAGAAACTTCTCTTGTGACACTTGCCTCTATGAATTCGCCCATGGATGAGTAAGAGATCATCAATCTCCAAGTGGAATCAAGAGCTATCAGAGAGAGGAAAATAATAAAAATTCTAGAAGATGGCTCACCCCCCTACAATCATCTATATATGGATCCCTCATCACAGAGGTCCAGAGGCTGGAATCTTGTATCTTGTAAGGAAGTGTTGTAGGTTTCCTGGTGCAACATCATAGTGTTGGGTGATCTAAGATTTTCATGAGGTGAAAAAGGGCTTTCGTGTTCAGAGGATGATGTTGGGTCAGAAAAATTGGTTGTAATCCTCTTTGCTATTCTTGATATTAATAAAGTTGTTCAAGTTTTCCTCCACATTCTTGTATGTTTGATGATATATGCATTTGTGTGGTCAATACATATATGGTCCTGTATTGCTTATGATTGTAGATCTCTATTCTTCGATAGTATTATGTTGCTTTGATTCCACAGGTGCTCTTTTGAAGCTGGGTAGATGAAGAAGGAGCAGCAAATATCTATCAGAAGGGAGAGGAACCAAGCAAGGAACCAAGCGCAAGATTGAGGTTGGTGTCCTTTATTCCCCTCTTATCTACTTCTCATAAAGGAAAGCAAAAGTAGTTTTAGTTTGTTTGTTTCTAAGATAGCTACCAGTCTTAGTGGGACTAGCAGCTCCGAGTGGACACTAGATTTCCCGATAACAACAACTGAGACTTCTACATCTATAGAAACACAACAAACCTCTTCTTGAAACAACTAGATTATACATATACAGAAGAGTGTGGAGGTCTCTTCCTTTGTCAGGCCAATTGACAAGGAAGCAGATATCAAGGAAATATTCAAGGAGATTTAAATGAGGAATGAAAAGCTCCAGGAAGACACTTATGCCAAGTACTTGCAGATGACACCACCGAATCAAAATAGATTGATGTCAACTGTCAGCTTTTGACATCAAAGAATGAAAGATGTAGTTGTCTTTCCTCTAGCCTGCTACACAATAGCCAAAAACCACAACAGACTATAAGTAGACCAACTTTGAGGTCTTAGCCAGGGATGTGCATCCCATAGATCAAATAGAATTTCACAAGAAAGCTTGAGAGATGATCTACTCCACCATCACAACAAAAGAAATGGCAACATTCATGCTCAAGGACTCATTAGACAATGTGAAAACCCAGTACAAACTGGAAAAAGCATATTCCAACACCATAGACAGAAGGATCAAATCCTTAGAAGACCAGGTCATTAAGTTGGGCCATGATCTAAAGGACATCAAGGCTGTTGAACAGTTAATTAAGAAGAAAAATGAAGATATTGTAGCACTTAAGAAACAACTGAAGATGCCTCAGCCACAACACCCTCAAACAAAAGAAGTCCTAGAAAGCCAAACAAATCATGAAGAGATGATGGACTTGGTGCTGCAACTCAATGACCAATTGAAGGAAATCGAAAAGGAACTATATAGCTTGATCTAGCTCAAACAACTTGGTATTGATACTGCTCCTCCAATTGTCATTCCTAGAGTGACCACAGTTGTGCCTTCCACATTGGCAGTGGCCTTAACTCCCACTAGTCTAATGGCCACCACTTTACCAACAGTAGAAAAAACAACAACTGCATCAACAATGGCATCAACAACAACAGGTATTACAGGTGATGAAGAACACACGCTGGTCAAGGCAATGGAATAAATGTCCATTCAGACCAATGAAATGAACAAGTTAAAAGAGAAACCTACTAGCCTTGAGATGGATTGCAGGTTAGCCCAGATCATGCATAAGGAAGAGCAACAGATGGGTACCAAAAGGAATGAGAGAGTGAAAAGGCTGGAGAAAGAGTTAAAACTGAGTGAGCCTTTGGGAAAGGCCCTATAATTATTATGGGCCAATATCATTGACTCTATTAATGATATTTGACCATCTATATAGGTCATTTTTGAGTAGATAGACTTAATCAAAGAAGCTACAAAAGCCATCAAGAATGTCAAAGAAGAGCTTCGAGAAATTCCAGACGAAGAAGTAATAATTATTGAATTCCTCAACTCCAAGAACAAATATGATCTACAAGAACTTGACATACCTAACAGGATAGGTACAGTTTTGGAAGTCAAGAGGGTCCTAGCCAAGAGAAATTTAGTGTTAAATTTAGAAGATAAGTGTCAAAACATTCAACTAGTCGTTGACAGGTTTATGACCAAGTTTGAGCTTTTGAGAGAAAGGGGACTACCTAGTCCGTTATTCATAAATGATAAATTCAAGACACAGGAGGACTACAACAAGAAAGTCAGAGAAGTAGCCAGCAAATAGGAAAATACCTCATCAATGAGTGGTATACTGACTTGCAGAGTATTATACCAGACTTTTGAAAATTTGTTTTATCTCCAACATGAGGTGAAATACTTACTTATTAATAAGACTTCTTTTTCCAAATATACAAAGGTTGATGAGATATATAGGAAAATTCTCAACGTCGAGTTACTAGATGAAGAAACATGGCAAATTTTTTGTGAATTATTGTAGTAAAAGCATTGTAAAAATATAAGTGTACAGTAAAAACTAAATGAGCATGGTAAAAGGATTAAGACATGTCAGCAAAGTGAAAGTGTATTAGGTGAAAGAGTACGAGGTGAAAAGTTAATAAAAGGGATAGCATGAAACAGTTCAATAACTGTCCCTATCTTCTTACAAGAATATATTTTCCTTTTCCTAGATTTGTTTTGAATACAATTTCAGATATTTTGTAACTCCTTTTGTGTAAATACCTCAAAATTCAAAGTATTAGTGTGGATTATTTTACATTTGTAGATTTATTGTGATCTTGAGCCTAAGGGTGATTGTACTATTTTCAAGTCAATAGACTGGAGCAAGTAATAAAGGCATTTCGCTACAAGATTCACTACATGAGCCACTTGCAATGAAGTACTTTCCTTGTCTGATTGTGTTACCTCTGTTTTGTGTTTTCATAATCTTAAATTTGTTCTAAAATCTAAATGAATTAAATCAAAATATCATGAAGAATTTGTTTAATTACACTCTATTTTGCACAATAATTTATTTACATGTTTTCTTTTGATTAATTTCTCTCCCATCCCAGTTGACCTCTTTCATGTCTTCCAAAGTCCAGCCTAGGGAACCCTTAATTGCTCCCTGGATCCAATTTGAATCCAATATCATTTAGCCTCTAAGATCTGTAGTAACTTATTTATCTTGCCTTCTAGACACTATTTTTGGAACTGAATCTAGTCTTGTTTGGCTGACATCTAACTCCATTGCCCAATGGTATAAGCCAAAACGCTTTCCATCTAAGTAAAGTGATCCCACCACCAAATTTTCAGAACTAAACCCAAGTGCAAGCAATAACTAGCCTAAAATCATCTTAACTAACACAAAGTTAAATTATAAAGAGAGAGCCCTCTTTGAGCATCAGGAAAGCTAGGTCTTGATCTCCAAAAGTGGTTTGTGGTTACCTTTGGTTTTTATTTCTTCTTATTTCAATAGAATTATCAGAGTGATAACACTTGGAAGTATATTTTCCAACTATATGTGAGACAACATGATCCCTAACTCCATAGAGGATTAACAACTTTGCTTGCACCATCTCTTTCTTGTATTCTTGATACTAATTTTCATTCTTGGGAACTACCACTAGTGCATGAATATACACTTTCAAGCAATATTCATCTAGACAGAATGACATCCCTGCCTTCCATATGATGTATTTGGAAGCTCCATCTAGCCTATCCTAATCCTGAGGCCTAAGAGTGGCCATCTGAATGAATTGTCAAAAAATTCCTCTTTTGTTCATCACAGGATCACCCAAAGGCCGTTTTGGGTCTTAAAGCCCATATTTTGGTCCAATTTTTTAATACAAATGTAAAGACTCCACATTTTTTGGTCACGAAGCATGTAGTTGTTAAAGAGTCATAGGGTTTTCCACCCTTATTTTGAAAGTGTAATGTTAGTTGTAGAAGATCTACCCATACTACTTTGGGTGAGACATCAGTCTAGGCTCCGTTGGCTGACGCCGAAAGGGTCAGTAATGTAGGGATTTGTTTGGCTAACTAATGTTGAACCTGGGTCAAGCCCCCTCAATCCAACAAATGGATCCATTTTCAGGACTAGAATCTATATAGAGATGTGTGATGTCGTATCACTGGAATCCAACTAAAAAAGAAATTGAAGGCTGGTTGGATAGAAGGATTCACGACTTCGCGACACAGGAAAACAAGAAACCCGCAACTGTCAAAAGAATAGTGACTAGACAGGTACCCATACACAAAGATCCATGAAATATTTTATGCATCCTTCCCTATTGAGCTTTATGAGTCGATCACGAAGCTACCAGATAGCCAAGGAAGGTGGAAACTTCATTGTCCTATTGTCTGGACCTCACAGCTAGTGTGAAGGTTGGAAGCATTGCAGGATAAGATCATGTGCACCATCGATCATTGGCTTGATCGCATTATAGTAGGATTCATTACTGAGTTTGCAGTTGACACCCCAGTTAGCTATAGTGAGGCAGAACGATGCTTTTTCAAAGGACTTCGAGGTAAGTATGTTGTTGGCTTATAGGGGCCTCAGCCAGGTTCAGAGATGATTTAGCCAAACAAATACCGATACTACTGGCCCTTTCAGCAACAGTGCGCAGAGCGCGGACTGAGGTCTCACCCAAAGTAGTATGGGAAGGTGCTATAACCAGGTTTCCACACCTCAGAGATGTTTGATGGTTTTTGGGTGGTCCACCTTTTGACCCTGTGCACACATCGCTACGCGCACCTATTAGTACCTTGCAACCTGCAATGTTGCCTTCGTGCAACTCTGTTTGAGGTGTGATTTATGTTGTTACCCAAGTTTCTTATTATTAACCTAATATTATCCAATTAGTAACTTATCTGTATGAGCCCAATTACCCTTAACAGTGATCTATATTCATATAAGTGCGCACGATAATCAATCCAGTATAAATGCTTAGAAAATCATATAGAAATAGATTCACATTATTTAGAATCAATCTTCTCTTTATTATTCTTCTTCTTGGGTTACAGACTCAAATTTTCCTTGTGCACTCAACTAGGGACTCTACTAGGCCTTTGCACACTCAACTCCAGAGCCTCTTCCTACTACTATAACCCAATACACTTAAAATTCTTCTCCATCCACTACTAGATCTTTACATTAATCCCTCTCTTTTTATTTATTGTCTTTACAACTTAGAGCCTTCCTATATTTATACAATCCATATTCCATGGACCATGGGTAGGCTAACATGACATTGCATTACATTACAACACTTGGGGCAGAAAACCGTATTCATTTCGTGCTCTATGCCCACAATTCGTGAAGTCTTACACCATATTTGACCAAAACTTGTGCTTTGAGCCCTAAAAAATGTTGTGGGGGGATTCCATGCCCAACAGGCCCCCAACAAAAATGTCATGACTCACCCTCGAGTCACTCTATCGTTGTGACGGTCTTAGCGTAAATTCCATCCAACTAGTCCCAAACTCCTTGAATGTTGGCAATACACTGTGGTGCTGCCTGCTGGACCCGCTGCATTCTTGCTTCTGAATCCTCTGTGTCTAAATTGTGTCCTTTCCTTGGTATCGGCATATGTTGCATGAGTTTATAGTCCTGTGCCCTTGTCTGGCTCCTTGAGTCACAGAGACTGTGCTTCAAATGGTTAGTTAGATATCCGGCCCAACCGTGTAGGGCTTCAAGCAACTATCGTTTACTTTTCCTGGGAAGGGTTCTACATTTAGTTTGACTAGCTGGACCGCACCTTTGTCAGTGACCTCCTTAACCACGTATGGTCCTAGCCAGTGCATTCTGAATTCTCTTGAAATTTTTTCAAACTTACTGTCATATAGTGGCACTAAGTTGTTTACCTTGAAGGTTTGCAACTTGATATGGTGGTCGTGTCAGGCCTTTTCATGCTGCCTTTGTACTTGCTGATAAAATCTAGCCAGAAACCATTCTTCCTCAAGTTCTTCTAATTTCCTGAGCCTTTCTTCTAGAGCTTTGCAGTCTGTCATTCCTATGAGCACTGCTATTCACAAAATAAGTACGACGTATTCCATCGGCATGACAACTTCCATGCCATAGATTAACTGGAAAGGCGTTTGCCCTGTCAATTTCTTGCACATTGTCGTGTAAGTCCATAGTACCGCATGTATGCATAGGTAACAGTCGTTTCACTTGTGCATTGCACACTTTGGTAAGCAAATTCTTCATTATTTTGTTGAATGCCTCTATTATCCCATTAGCTTGTGGGTGGTACGGTGTACATTTCCTAATGATACACTTGGAACGCTTCTGTGAGTGCATCGATGGTTTCATTCAAGAAATGCATTTCACGATCGCTCATTAAGATTTTTAGATAGCCAAATAGTGTCAACACGTTTTCGAACAAAAACTTCGCAGTCGTAGTAGCCGTGCAGTCTTCAACGGACTGTGCTTTTGCCCATGGCATCAGGTACTTCATTGTGGCGATGATGTGGCATGTGCCCATCTTTCCTTAAGGTTTGATCAGTCCCAAAAAGTCAATTGCCCATTTTTCAAATGATTGCAATGTCATTTGTGGATTTAATGACATCTCATCCTTGTGCGATGGTTTTCCAGTCCTTTGACAAATATCGCAAGCCTTGCAGTGCACTTTTGAATCCAGGTGCAGCATTGGCCACCATAGCCCTGTTCAAAGAATCTTCTATTCAGTTGTGTATCCTGCATAGTGTCCTCCCGTAGTGCCCCCATGTGCTTCCATGAGGATTTGACCTTGTTCAAATTTAGGTACGTATCTTCACAATATCTCATCAGTGCCCATTTTGTATAGGTTTACCGCAATGACAGAAAAGTCTGCCATGCACACCACCAATTCCTTTTTCTGTTGGACTGATTATTCCTTCGGCATAGTCCCTGTTGTTAAAAAATAGATTATATCTTCAAAGTTTCCGTCTGCGACACGCACTACAAAGATTTTTGCATGAGGTAGCCCCTGCTCCAAATTCGTTGGTTCGTCACCCATCTCAATTCAAGACAAGTGATCTGGTCCTGCGTTCAGGTGTCTTGGATTGGATATGACCTCAAAATCATATTCTTAGAATAGTAAGAGCCATCTTCATATGAATCCCCCCAACACAGTCTTATTCACTAGGTATTTCAACGTGGAATGGTTGATATACATCTTGAAACATCCATTGAGTAAATAGTGTCGGTATTTTTGGAGTTTGTACACTATCGCTAACCCCTCATGCTAGGTGGTGGAATAGTTCTTTTCTGCTTTGGACAATCTCTGACTTGCAAACGCGATCATGTGATCCATGCCCTCTGCGCCCTCTTGTGTGAGTACTACTCCTAGTGCAATACATGACACATCAACATGTACATGAAATTTCACATCCCATTTTATGAAGACCAGAATTGGAGAGGAGGCCCGTTTCCCCTTTAGGACATCCAAACTCTTCATGCAATCATCATTCCAACAATATGTAACATCCTTTTTCAATAATTTTTCCATAGGCGCTGTTATTTGGGCATTATTTTTGATGAACTTCCTATAGTATCTGATGTGTCCCAAAGTAGCGTGCATTTTTTTAACACTTCAAAGTGCTTCCAGATTTAGAATAACGACAATATTTGTGGGGTCCACCATTAGTCCTTGTTTGTAGACCACATGTCCTAGCAGGTTCCCAAAGGGAACGAGGAATGTGGAATTCTTAAGGTTCAGCGCAATCTGGTGTCGGCGGCAAGTATCCAGCATCAAGCATAAGCTTGCTACATGATGCTTAACTAATCCAAAGACAGTCCAATCATCCAGATAGACCTCCAAGAACTTGTTGATATATTCCTTGAACATAACCATAACGATGCGTGAAATGATGGCTGGCATGTTATTCAGTCCAAACGGCATAACAATGTATTGAATGCAGCCCCATTTTGTTGCAAAGGTTGTTTTGCTCCTTTCTTCTGCTGCGATCTTGATATGATGGTACCATGAGAACCCATCTATGAATGAGTATGCTTCCTAGCTACAAACATTCCCAAGTACTTCATCTGTGAATGGTGCCTGGAATGGATTGTGTACATAAACGTCATTCAACTTCCTAAGGTCTATGCATATTATTATTTCACCCTTCTACTTTTTGTCCTGTACTACCATAGGACTCACCCAACCAAATTCTTCTACTAGCTCAATAATTTTGGCTGCAAGCATTTTGTCTAATTCTTCCCAGACCTTTTCTTTATATTTCAGATTCAAGTAGTAAGGTCATTGCTTAACTAGCTTCATGTTAGGTTTCAAGGTGATCTTCATCATCCCTAAGTCACCAACAATCCCTTTTATGTCCATAATTTTGGTTGGGAACAAGTCCTGGTATTCACAGAGTAACTCAATGACCTTGTCCTCCATGGCATCGTTGCAATAATCCCCAAGCATTGTGTACTTCAGCTCCGCCTCCGTTCCAATGTTTACCTGCTTTATTTTTAGCAGCACAGTGACGTCAAGGTCCTCAATCGATGGTCATCGAACCTTGCGACAACCTTCCATTTCACGAATATCAATATTCCATGGGTCCTCATCATCCTTCTCAACATTTACATTGTAGCACTCTAGCGTGCAGCTCAGCTGTGTCACCCATTATGGATTAAGTTCCTCCATTAGCTCCTGGGGTATTTTGAAGATAACAACTTTCACTACCTGTAGCTCATCATCAACAGCATCCCACCAATGATCTTCAAATGTGAAAGTTAACATAAATCCCTCACGTAAGACATCCCGTTCGCTTCTACCATGGTGGAGCTCTGCTTTTGTATACCAATTCATGGGTATGACATCCATGGTATCGTAGAATAAATGTACCCATTCAGGTTGTGGCTCTTCCACGTAGACCTTGGTTCATTTCATGAGGTGTGTAAGTTGATCATCCTATCCGTCATACTTGTCTACTAGTTGCATCTGTGGTTTCCTAAATCGTAGGCACATCATTCTTCTGCATCCATGCTAGTCCTCAAAACTTCCCTGATGCATACCCCACCACCTTTTGGGCATCACCCGTAGTGCCCATTTTAGAGCATTGAACCACTGTTGTTCTAGTACTACACTTTCAAATTTGTTCAAAAATTCATCCAGTGCCTTTGTTGTCAGGTAGTGTAGTGATCTAACCGTCATGTTGTGATTAAGTGTTGTTACTTCATGTAGTTGATTCTGCCAACACTCTACTTCTTTGTTTGAATCTGAAGTGCAGGAGCTTTCACGCTCCCACAAAATCCTTCCATCTGTAGTCAGATTCACTCAATCCTGTTCTCATGTAGTTATCTTCTAGATTCAATTAAGATCGTCATCACTATCATCATCACGCACCGGTTTAGTGTATTTCTCTCCTTCGACTGGATCTAGCGGTACTACTACGTGTAGTGATTTTTTCTCAAAAATCATTTTGTGCTTCTTTAGATTGAGGACTCCATTCATATCGGTGGCCCAGTCTATTCCTAGCAGCACGGGATATGGATTGATGTCATCGACAATCTCTATCACTTCAAAATATGCCTGGATGCTCATACCTTCGATATCCACCATTACCCCTTGAAATCTTCCCATGGGCAAGACCTTCTGTTGGTTCGCCATTTGCAACTGAATAGGAGACCATTGTAGCGCACGTTTTCCCATTCATTCCCATCTTTATTTCGGCAATACATTCGCGTACAACCTGAGATCCAGGATTACCTAATCCATTTCATACTCGCTAATTTGCACAGTCAACCTCATTTCCCTTCCTGTGCGCAATGCATGCTTTCCATGTTTCCGAACCACGCGCGGTTGTAGTATACCTAGGGGGGTTAGTGATCTGGAATTTATCTAGGACAAAGAATGAAAGGTATTAGAGACTCATGTGCATGGATGTGCCTATGTTACTTATTCAACAGATCGATAAGATTTCTAGAATACATAGACACTGAGGCAATGAGAGAAAACATAGCAGTCAAACATGTAAACAAAACAAGTTTAATAAGGAGTTCACCCAACACTCCTGAGCTACATCTCCTCGTCCAGCCTTTCAATGGTGGCCTCTCTATTATGTTTCAAGCAGAGTTTTTACAACAGTGATCTCAATTCAAGACTCACTAAACATAATGATGTCAATATGAATGGAGTGCACAGACTCTCCTTACTGAAACTCAACCTCTGAGGGTCATGGTAGTATGACAGGCCTATGCCAAGGATTTTTCTTGAACCTCTCAAGCCTTCAATGAAGTACATAGACTCTTTGACTCTCTCTAGCTTTGTCTAGCTAGATGTTGCCTTCAGGTCAGCTCGACTTCTACTCTCTGTTCTCTTCTATTAGCTTCTTGCGTCTCTGTATGTGCTTGTCTTCTACTTCTATCAATTCATGGCTTTCAAGCCAGTATGTTCTTTGACTGCTCGTTTCCACTTCCTGGCCTTCTGGTCTCCTTTCCTCTGTCCATTCAAATTCCTTTTCTCTGCATCATCATCACTAGGTAACGCCTCACAGGGAGGTGGCCACCTGTTTGCTAACGAATTGGGTGTTAGATTCCCTGAATCATATTCAAATGGCCATTAAATCTATTTGCTTCAAGATCGTCTACGAACACAAACCATTTGCCAACTCATCATCCACATCAGACTTCAAATCCCCTGTCATCTTTCTTTTTGACCTGCCAAATATGGTCAGTCATGGGGATGCATCTCCGCCATTGATTTGGGCCCCCCAGATCCTATGGTCATCCTTCATATCTGTTGAACAAGTCGCACTATGTTTACTCGTCTGATGTGGGTGGTTTTCTCTCTCTTCCACCAGACACATGTCACTCTATGTGTGGCATCGAGCAGGACTCAGTCAAAACTTCTTACCACCTCGAAGCCTTCTGATATCATGTCGATTTTGGGTTTCCCGTGCTACAGAACCAAAACAATCACCTTTCCAAAATTTCTAGTGTTTTTGGGTCCGAGCACTTGGGGCTTTCCTTCACTGAGGGGGATGCCCTGCGATACGCGATTAGTGCTTAGCATTCCCACCTCCACCTCCACCTCTGTTTCTTGATCTTGCCTTCGGTTTTGCTAGTTTTGTGCCATTGCGCTTTGCCATGGGCCAATGGTCTACGCGCTCGACTGAGGGTCCTCATTGCTGCACTCTGGAGACAACTACAACTCTTCTGAGGATTCCTTCTTATAGCTTGGATCTTTTCTAGGACTTGAATCTTTTAGCATAATTTGAAACAGTCATGAAAACTTAGAGAGTTATTTTAAGGATCAAATTCAGATCACGACCTTCCCACTGAAAAATTTTTTGGACCACCAAAATTTGGTTTTATTTCAAGCATCAATCAAGTGAGGATATTGCTTCCTCGCTTGCTCAATTTATATCAATTTCACACTGCTTGGCTTTGAACCTTTTAGTCTTATCTTGAGGTACTCAACATTTCCTCTACGTGTAGTTCTTACCTTCCTGTTTAGAACTATATCTTCCTACAACTCATTAAGATATTCATGTAATAGGTCATCAATACAAGGAAATTGAGTTTGCTCTTCAAGATCTTCAATTAATGAAGGTTCAAATAGTCTGAAGTTGTCTACATTAACAACTAAGTAGATGTGCATGTAAGCTAGTAGATCAAGGTGAAAAGCATTCTCACCAATTTTGTCAAGTATCTTGAAAAGTCCATACCTTATTGGCTTCAGCTTCTTACCTTCACCTTGCATTTTTTCTTTGCTGATATACAACCAAACTTGGTCACCAACTTGGAAACTATGCTTCATCTGATGCTTGTCATGCCTTGCCTTATGCTTTGCCTAGCTCTTTTCTAGCTATTCTTGTACTGCATAGTGAATCTCTTGGATTTATTCAATGAACTTGGTTGCCTTGTCCACATCACTGTGTCCATCAACTACTATGTCTTTACCAAAGACAAAATCCAAGGGATACCTTGGTGTGAAACCAAAAGAGGTCTCAAAAGGAGATCTCTATGTAGAAGAATGTTTGGCTAGCTGGTAAGCATGCTGCACATAACATAAATGTTCATCCCAAAGTTTGGGTTGCTTGCTACAATAGCCTCTGAGAAATTGGATCATTGTCTTGTTGACCACTTCTATTTGGCCATCTGTTTGTGGATAAAAAGTTGTGCTTTTTTTCAACCTAGTGTCCATCAATTCCCATAAAATTGACCCAAATTTCCCAATAAATCGGGTATCTTGATCAGATATTACGGAAGTGGGAAATCCAAAATGAAGCCATGCATGCTGAAAGAACAACTTTACAGTTTGTTCAATTGTAATCTTTTTGTTATAAGGTATTAAAATACAAATTTTGTTGAACCTATCCACAACAACATATAAATAGTCATGACCTTTCCTAGATTTGGGCAGTCCTCCGGCAAAGTCCATGGAAATGATTTCACAAGAATGAGAAGGAACTGGTAGTGGAGTGTACAAGCCTAGTTTTCTATTGTTGGGCTTGCTTTTAGCACACATGGTACACCCTCTTACATATCTAGAAATTGTCTCATTCATTTTTGGCCAATAACAAAATCTTTGCAATTGTGCAACCGTTTTACTTACACCAAAGTTACCTGATATTAGAGAAGTGTGTGCTTCTCGAATTGTCTTTACTCTTTTAGTTTGTGGAATGCATAGCTTCCCATAATGATACAAGAGTTGGTCCTTAATATGATAATCCAATTCTTTTACTCATTTGACTTGACTTAAAGTTGCATATACATCTTTAAAATCTATATTTTGAGCATATTATTCAATGTAGCTCTCATGCAATACTGAATTATGCTTAAGTATAGTAGATGCATTTATAATTGGTCTAGATAACATATCTACAACTTTATTGTGTATGTCCTTTTTATATCTGATGACTAAATGAAATTTTTGTAGAAAACCCATCCATCTATAGTGTCTTCATTGCTACAACTTAGTTTGGGAGTGTAGATATTGAAGTGGTTGATGATCAGTATTTATAACTGTCTCTTTGCCCATTAAGTAATGTTTCCACTTTTTCACACTCTGTACTAATGCATACAATTCTTTATCATATGTGGGATAGTTAAGTACTACAGAATTAAATGTCCCAGAATGATAACGTATGGGTTTACCGCGCTGCATCAACACTACTCCCATGGCAGTCACTGGCATATGTTTCAATCTCAAATGGTCTTTGAAGATTGGGCAGTGCTAGTACTGGTGTTGTACTAATCTTTTCTTTGAAGGTGTCGAAGGCTTTTTGCTGTTTTCCTCCCCACTAAAACAACTTGTTCAATCTTGTTAAAGCATGTAAGGGAGATACAATTAAGGAAAAGCTAGAAATAAACTTTATCCAATATTGTGTTGCTCCTAAGAAGCTTCTAACCTCTATAACAGATTTGGGTTTAGGCCAATTTACAATGACTGCAACCTTAGATGGATCTATCTTCAATTGACCACCCCCTACTATATGTCCCTAATAATTCAAATATGTTTTGCCAAATTCACATTTTGAGAGTTTAACATAAAGTTCTTCTCTTTTCAAAACATCTAGTGTCTACTTAACATGATTTAAATGTTATTCCCACATTTTGCTAAATATAATAATGTCATCTAGATATAAAATAACAAAATCATCAAGAAAAGGTCTGATTACATCATTCATTATTCTCATGAAAGTAGCAGGAGCATTAGTTAAGCCAAAAGGAATAACCAGCCACTCATACAATCCCTGCTTTGTTTTGAAAGTAGTCTTCCATACATCTTAATCTATGACTCTGACCTGATGATAGCCACTATGCAAGTCTAACTTGGAAAAATAAATAGCCTCTTTCAACTGATCTAATAGATCATCTATGCGAGGAAGGGGATAATGATTTTTTATCATTATCTTATTCAGTGATCGGTAATCAATGCACATTCTCCACGAGCCATATTTCTTCTTCACCAAAACAATTGGAGACCCACATGGTGATGTGCTAGGTCTGATGAACCCCTTTTCGAGTAGCTCCTATACATGCTTCTTGATTTTTGCATTCTCTAAAGCGAACAACCTATACATTCGGATGTTAGGCAATGAGCATCTTGCTACAAATTAATATCATGCACTATTTCCTTTTTGGGTGGCAGACCTTTATGTTCTTGAAACAATACATCATATTCTAAAACAAGTTTCTCTAAATAAGGTTACTGTTTAGCAACACTGCCTTCAAATACATTGGTTTTATCAGGTTTGTTTTCCTTTACAACCATTAGTAAAAGTTGTTTGCATGAATTTACAATTCGTTTCATCTTCCTTGAGTTTATGGGAGTATAATTATTCTTGAGCTTATGAGGTCTTACAATATATTTGATTCCATTTTTAATGAGTAGATACTTGTTCTAAGCTCTATAGAAAATAGCTTTCCTATCATACAAGTAAGGATTTCCTATAGCAATTCCACATATATCCAAAGGAACTATATCTAACTCAACCTCATCTACAAATGTTGACCCAAAAGAAAACTTAAGTTTACATTATCTAGTCACTTGTAGCTTTTCTTTATCACATAGCCAACCTAATGGATATGGTTTCTTGTGAGGTGTGGTTAGTAATCCCAACTTCTTTACAATTTCTTCAGAAATTAAATTTACTTGTGAACCATTATCAAACAAAGTATCAATATTTTGATGATTGGAAATAAATCGAATATGAAAAATCTCACATCTTTTTCTCTCATTTTATTCGTTATTAGTAGATTGTGTAGAATTACTAGTAGATGCTTCAGAGTTTTTACCTTTTATACCTGTGGCTGCGATTTTTGCTTCATCTCCTGAGTCTGACCCCAAATCCTTTTGAATAGCTGCAGCAGTCTTCTTCTTCTTGCCCTCGAACTTCTTAGGTTTCAGCTCTGGGTGCAAAATCTAGTAGTGTTCATCATCATGCCCTTCCTTCTTATAGTAGTGCATGAGGACTTGCTTTTCTGTATAGTGTTTGTCTTCCTCTCTTTCCATTTATGTTTCCTTTTCTCCTTATTTTTTTCTTGCAGCGGGTTGGGATGATCCCCCAATTTCTGGGTTCCCATTCTTACTTTTGGCTTCTAGATGCATAGCCTGAACGGATACATCATCTATGCTAGTGGGATTAAACATGAGGATAGTGTGCGCCATGTAGCTGTGTAGAACACCTATATACTTCAACAGAGTCTTAGGTGAGTCTTAAGAAATTCCTAGAATCAAAGCTCTTTTCCTAAATTCTTTAGTGTAACCTTGTACACTTTTCCCTTTTAGTTGTCGAAGAGTTTTCCAGCTCAGCATGGCTTGCTACATGTAGGCTAGTGGATAGAATTTCTTTTTAATTGAAGAAATAAATTCACTCCAAATAGAAATAATCTTACCATGTTTCTTCATGTCAGTTTGTGTCCTACCTTCCCACCATACCAAGGCAGTGCCCTCAAGGCATAGGGTGGCCAACTGAATCTTACTCTTGTCTGATTCAATTCTATGCACTCTACAATAAACATCAATCTATTTGATCCAATTATCCAGCTTCTCTGCATTGAACTCTCCATCATATATTGGTGAATCAAATTAAACATTTAATTTAACCAAATATGTCTTCTTTTTATTTTCATGGCTATTAGGAGGCATGAGGAATTTTTCTTCTTTCCCTTTTCCTTTAGAGTGGTCATGGAGGAGAGATTCTTCTCCTAATTTAAGCTTTGATCTAGTTAGCATTCAACAACAAAATCTAGCACAAGCTTGTCTAACCTTAGTATACCTAAGCTCTGATACCACTTGATCTAGAATTTATCCAGGACAAAGAGTGAAAGGTATTACAAACTCATGTGCATGGATGTGCCTATGTTACTTATGCAACAAATCGATAAGATTGCTAGAAAACATAGACACTAAGGAAATTAGAGAAAACATGACAGTCAAATATGTAAACAAAACAAGTTTAATAAGGAGTTCACCCAATGCTCCTGGGCTACGTCTCCTAGTCCAACCTTTTAGTGGTGGCCTCTCTATTATGTTTCAAGTAGAGTTTTTACAACATTGAGCTTGATTCGAGACTCACTAAATAGAATGAAGTCAGTAGGAATGGAGTGCACAGACTCTCCTTACTGAAACTCAACCTTTGAGGGTCACGGTAGTATGACAAGCGTCTACCGAGGAACTTGCTTGAGCTTCTCAAGCCTTCAATAGAGTACACAGACTCCCTGAGTCTCTCTAGCTCTATTTTGCTCAATGTTGCCTTCAGGTCAGCTCAGATTCTACTGTCTATTCTCTGCTATTAACTTTTTTCATCTCTGTATGTGCTCGTCTTTTGCTTCTGTTAGTTCATGGCTTTAAATCCAGTCTGTTATTTGACTGCTTGTTTCTACTTCCTGACCTTTTGGTTTCCTTTCCTCTATCCGTTCGAATTCCTCTACTCTATGTCATCATCACTGGGTAACACCTCGCAGGGAGGTCTCCAACTATTTGCTAACGAACTGGGTGTTAGATTCCTCGAATCATATTCTAATGGTCGTTAAATATGTTTGCTTCAATATTGATCGCGAACATGAATCATTTGCCAGCTCATCATCCATGTCAAACTTCAAATCCCTTGTCATCTTTCTTTTCGTCTTGTCAAATCTAGTCAGTCATTAGGACACATCTCTACCATTGATCTAGGCCCCCCAGATCCTATGTTCATCCTTCATATTAGGTGGACAATTCGCATAATGTTTACCCATCGGACGAGGGCAGTTTTCTCTATCTTTCGCCAGACGCGTGTTGCTCGATCTATGGAATTGGGCGGGACTCATTCAAAACTGCTTACTCACTCAAAGCCTTCTGATATCCCACCAATTTTGGGGAATATCGTGCTATGGAACCGAAACAGTTGCTTTTTTGAATTTTATAGCATTTTCGGGTCCGGGTGCTTTCGAGCTTTCCTTCATTGAGGGGGATTCCCTACGATATGTGATTACTCATTTTTCCAGTTTTGTGTCATTGCGCTTTACCATGGGCCAACAGTCTGCGCACTTGACTGAGGGTCCTCGTTGCTCCACTTTGGCCACAACTGCAACTGTTATGAGGATTCCTTTTGATACCTTCGATCTTTTCGAGGACTTGAATATTTTAGCATAATTTGAAATAGTCATGAAAAATTAGAGTGTTTTTTTAGGATCCAATTCGGATCAGTTAGTGTCCGGTATAAATGGAGGTACCCAAGGGAATAATATAATAATGGTATGGGCCATAGTAATAGATAAAGTGGTTAACCCGTATCATGTAAGGGATAACAAGTAGTTAGCAATAATGTAATAAGCCCATGGTATTAGATAGATGGTATTGAGGGAACCGTGGTAATTACTCATGGTGTTGTATGTTTGAGGCCTATATAGAGGCTAGAGACTCCCCATTGAGAGATGTCAAGGAATATTGTATGGACAACCATATGGCCTGCGGAGTGTTCTTCTTCCTTAATGAGTGAATTTATGGTGTTTCCCTACCTTAAGGGTTTGATTAATAAAGAAGCATTTCTATCTATATTGAGATCTTGTTATTTCTTGGGTATATTTTTATTTATCATATATTTTTTTATTAGATCTATAACAAGTGGTATCAGAGCACTTTCTTGGGCAAACCAAAGATTTTTTTTATTTTTATCTTTTGCTAGAACATTTTGGGGTGGTGAATTTGTGGATCATATCTATAATTTTTGGGTCAACATTTTCAATGTCTAATTATAGGTCTGGGTTCTTTGTGAAAAGATACCCAATTTGAAAAAAACATCAGCCGAATCGGAGTTCGAATGAGGGAGATATTGCTGATTTAAAAAATCACCTATGTTGTAGATATTTTTTCGGGGCGGTGAGTTTGCAGATTAGATCTATATGTGCTGGGTCAATATTTGCATAATATATTTGCATATCTAGTTTTTTTGTGAAAAAATACCCAATTTGGAAAAAAAATTGGTCGAATTAGAGTTTGTATGAGGGAGATATTGCTGATTTAAAAGTCAGCATTTGTTGAATCTAATTGTAGATTTGGGTTCTTTGCAAAAAAATACCCAATTTCAAAAAAACAATCGGTTGAGTTGAACCTGGATGAGGGAGATAGCGCTAATTTAAAATGAACTCTCTCTTCAGAAATTTTTGTGATGGTGGGACAGTTGCAGTGCAAATCTGAAATTTTGGTGCCTAGATCAGAATTTCTATCACATTGGAAGATCTAGAACGGTTGTTCCATTTCCGAAAAATAAGTCATAATAGGAATTTTGAGCAGTATTTACTAAATTGTGGCCATTTCAAATTTTTTCCAAGTAAGTGAATTTTTTTTCAAAACCCTCTTCTTGGAGATTCTATATTTTACAGGAAAAGATAATGGTCCTACTATTGAAGAATACATAAAAGAAAAAAGTCATTATGGGAAAAACATTGGAAATTTTGGGTAGTGGCTAAACTTAAAGATGAGGCGGCCACATGGTGGGAATTACTTAACAAAAAGAAGTGTTCCAACCTGCTCAATGAGGGATTTGAAAAATTTGTTTTAGACAAATGGTCTCATGCTAGAAAACAAGATAACGAGAAACATGTGGGGTTATTTTCAATTGGTATCTTCTTATTATAGGTTCATGGATATATTTAGAAGGAGAAGATCATTGTGTCTATAAATCCTAGTTGCAAGCAAAATCTTATAAATGTCAATTTGGCAGAAAACATTGCAAGTTCCAACAAAACAAATGGAGCACACACAGGTTAATAATGAGGAGGTGCAAGTTTATAAAGACTTTAAGATTTCTATGGACAAGTATCTATTGCATTTTGATTTTTATGCTTTGGATATGGCTAATGTGGATGTTGTTTTGGGATACCTTTGGATGGAATAAGTGGGTACTATCAACATTAATGTGCAGAAGAAATTCCTGAAGCTCTGGTATAAAAAGAAGAAAATTACATTACAGGATATTTCCATCAATAAACAGGTAGAGTCGAAGGAGGCTGAAGCAGAAGATGTTCTAGGGACTGACACATCAAATGATGAACCCTTGATGGTCGACAACCAAACACAAACATCAAACTAGGTACTAGAAAAATAGGTAGAGTCTAAGGAGGCTGAAGCAAAAAATGTTCAAGTACTGATATATTAGATGAGGACTCAGTAGTTAAAGTAATATTGGAAGATAAGAAACAACAGTAGGCATGAAAACATGTATTAGATACCAATCAGGCTACATTAGGTGGTGAATTAAAGAAATATACACACTTGGTTAAAACTTCATCATATCACCACCCACATCACCCAACAAGAAAACAACCAAGAAGATGGCAACAAATTAGCCACAAGTACAACAACCCCCGTATGACAGATAGAGAGGGGCGAAAATACACCTACTACACATCAACACAGAGGAGCCACCAGGGTCAACATCCATCTCAAGCAAGCGAGGCAATAGCTAAATCAAAGGTTCAACTTTCTCTAGGATGGCTAGACGCACGTACATGGTACCAGTGGACTACTCTTTTGATTAGATCTTATTATTTGTGTTCTTCTTATGATTCGAGGACGAAACACATTTAAGGGGGGTGGAATGTAGTATACCTATGGGGGTTCATATGGGGTATAGAGGGAGGTACCTGTTAGAGTCGGTCTTGGCAGTCCTCCGTCACAGATCAAAACTCTTTCTGCATTTCATTTTTAGGTGTCTTGCTCCATCCACTCAGCTGCATTCTGGTAGAGGCATGCCATAATCTGACGGAAGGGTCTCCTCAGTTCATTCCCCTCATGCCTTGTACCTGTTGGATTAGGTCTTTTCATCAAAGTTATTAAAATCCATGACAGTCAATTCTTTATTTTTGAATGGACAAGACTCATTTCAGTCATTAGGTCTAGGGTTTGAAAATTGTTGTTCTCAAAGTGCTTCAATAATACTTGCAGGCTAGAGGAAGGTTCAATAATTCACTCAAATGATGTTTCTAAGCAAGAAAATATGAATTTTGGAAACTTGAGAGAGGTTTTTGTCCACAGTAGCCCAAGGAAGAAAAACCTCCTTCGTGTTTTACATAGGTGTCATGGTTTTAGATAAATCTAAAAAATACAATTGCCTCGGGAGAATTGATGCACCTCTAAAGTGACCTTGAGAAAATCACGTTTTCTCCTAGCTTGGTTAGCCAAATGACTTGATTGATGATTAAAATGACCACTAGACACAAAGAGATTTCCAATGAGCTATCATGAGATAAATTTGGAGTTGAGGAACAACTTCAAAAGTTGACTGCAATAGCACTCTGCCTTGAGGTAGCCTCATTTGGCAAATTTTGACCAGTCTTGGTAGATTTGATTTTTGATAGGGCAAATGAACTCCAAACTGAACAATTCTGGTTGGGTTAGAAAGTAGACTCAAAGACATTCCCAACGAGCTGTCCTGCACCCAATTTTAACACTAGGAAGGCCTCCGGAAGGCTCCTGCAAAAAGGCACGGCGCACAGAGAGAGCGCGACGCACTCGGAGAAATTTTCCAGTGTAAATTTACACTGGCGCGATGCACATGGGAGGTGCGGCGCACAGGGCTAAAAGGCCTAAATTTCATTGAAATATTCCTCCAAATTGAAAATACTTCATTCTTCCAAGTAATTAAATCATCCCTAAGTTCCATTGCAAGAGTTTTCATCCTCCTTGGTGGTGTGTAAATAGGTGAAAAGACAAACCCTAGTTTGCTGCACAGTGTACTGAAAAACTATCTAGGGTTTTCAAAAGTTTTCATTGTTGTTGTTTGCTCCCTAAAATCATTTTCACATTCCTCCACTACACTCCCCTCACTTCATATCCCTTACCCCTCTCTCATTCACATTCATCCTACCCCCCTATTCCCAAAATCCTAAACCCTAACAACAAATTCCCATTATTACCCTAAACCCTAATCCTCATTCCCCAAACCATACCACTCCCTTATAACCCTATAGTCAGCACAAAATCCCTCTTTCACAGTCCCACTCATCAATTCCATTCGTCAAATTTCAAACACCTATTCTTGATATAAAATCTATTCATACTCATCATTGAACATCAAACAATGGAAAATATGGAAACTGATTTAGCTTATGAAAGGGATGAGGAAACAGTGAGTGATTCCTCCCAAGAAATTCATGCACCTAGAAGACCACATAAGCAAGGAAAACACACCTGAGAGGAGCCCACTACACTCACAGAGCTATTGTCTTGTCCTCCTACAGTAGCATGTTTCAAACATCAGTTAGATCGCTACTATGCCAGTATTCATCACATATCAGAGAGGCAGTAGACATTTGTTTGCAACAGCAAAGCGAGTGTTATCTCCACCCGAGGTGGAAGGTGCCTGACTTCCAACATCGGCAACATAGGTAAAGGTCAGGGGCAAGAGGCCCATGCACGATGAGGGTCCATCAGGTGAACGAGAGGCCGACTTCATCCTCATTCATGATGATGATACAGATGTGGAGAGTGCCAAACTTAGGAGGACCATCCAAGAGCAGCAAATGGAGATCCAAGACTTGTCACTCAATTTGGAGAGGACTAAGTGGATTATCAGGTATTTCGAGCAGAGGAACAAATAGCTCGAGGACCAGCATGAGATCATGGAGCTGCAAAACATCTGTGAGAATCGCCAAGCTGCCCAACATAGGAGGATTGAGCTCACTTCATTTGAAAAAGAGATTAACAATGACTGAGAGTATTGGCTCGAGCGTATCAACATCCACCTTGAGAGACTGTTAGGGAAGGCCAACAAGGACAAAACCATATTGAGGTGGATCGTTTATCACTACAGGGCACAGAACATGAGTTCAAAGGCTCGGATAAGGAGTTTGAAGGCGAAATTCGGGAGAGTGACAAAGAGACAAAAGAGGAAAACAGAACATGATCGGCTCTGAATCTTGGCTGAAGCCTCTATGGCCGAACATAGCACTTCATAGGGGGTCTCCAGCCCAAATTTCAAAAAATGTGGGGCAATTTTG
This sequence comes from Pinus taeda, assembly GCA_000404065.3. Lineage (NCBI taxonomy): Eukaryota > Viridiplantae > Streptophyta > Pinopsida > Pinales > Pinaceae > Pinus > Pinus taeda. Next base: position 73,631 of record APFE030916802.1, on the reverse strand, counting down.
TTCACATGAAAAATTTTTGGGCACAACACAAGGTTTTTCTCCCTGTGCGCCGCACCACTGGCGTGACGCTTAGGGTTGGGAGGTCCAAATCAAGAATGGTTTGGATTTTTGGATTTATCATGAAAAATCATGTCTGCTGGTGCATGGACAAGAAGTTTGGGCAAGTTTTGAGTCCCCGGGAGGTAAAAAACACTCAAAAAATGACCTCTCTACCCCTATTTTGACACACAGGAATCATTCTTGGGAGATTGAAGTTTTGGAGGAGCAAATGAGAACCAAATTTCGAAATTCCACATGGATTGGAAAGTAGATAGGTAAGGCTTTCTAACAAGCACACTTGGGCACAATTTGGACTTTGACAGGTACCTCAAAATTGCCTCCAAAGTGGCACGGCGCATATAAATTTGGGTGCCGCGCATATAGACATAAATGCCAAAATCACTTCCACTCTGCGACATTTCGATTCATGACTTTCTCAAAGTGGGCCCGCTCATTTACACTATATTTTTTCTGGCACCTAAGGCAAAGTTTAAAGTATTTTCACTAAAGGTTGGCTTCTATCCAAGTGGCAAAGGAAGGTGAGCAGTCACTCAAACCATTTGTCATTTTTGTAACGCTACACCTGTAACTAATGGTTGACTTTCCATTTCCATTTTATAACGATTTGAAAAACTCCCCAACTCTGGGTCTTTCTATTTCCCAATGGCATAGTCTATTTATTGTATGCAAAACTCCTTGGAAAGGGTTAGTTGTTGTAATTTCTGGGAGACTATGGGAGAGAAACTCAGTTCTTCATTGTATATTTTTTCAGAGAATTAATGAAAGGCAGTGACTCTGGTTCATGAGATTCATGTTGTGTGAGTGTAGAAAATGTGTTCTCTTTATGTTTCATACTTATTTTGTTATGTTTCACATTTTATTCATATTCATTTCAGTGAAATTTTCTAAGTAAGATAAGGTAGAATTCATGTTTATTGCTCTGCTTGTGGGAAAGTTTCACGTTATGTGTTCTTCTTCTGTTGAAAAGGATTCATGTGTTTATGCCCTTTCCACCCTCCTAAACAATCTTTCCATTCCACATTACTTCAAATTTAATTGCTAGACTTTTCGCCTGTCTTGCCTCACGAAGTAATCTATGCCATTGTGTTAAATTCTCTTCTCATTACTGTTCAATGGTCCCATACATCCCAAAAACTCAGTCATTTATACAAAATTGCTTCTTGTTTCCATATTTATTTACTAGCCTAAAATCAATATTCACTGTAAGTCATCTCAGACCATATCGTTTATCTATTCACTGAGCGTGACACGGAGAGAGCCCTCTCTTGTTCAGGTAGGGCTAGCTACCTACTGGCTTAGGTATTTTCATCAAAGTTATTAAAATCCATGACAGTCAATGTTTGATTTTTTAATGGACAAGACTCATTTCAGTCATTAGGTCTAGGGTTTTCAAATTGTTGTTCTCAAAGTGCTTCAATAATACTTGCAGGCCAGAGGAAGGTTCAATAATTCACTCAAATGTTGTTTCTGAGCAAGAAAATATGAATTTTGGAAACTAGAGAGAGGTTTTTGTCCACAGTATCTCAAGGAAGAAAAACCTCCTTCACTTTTTTCACAAGTATCATGGGTTTAGAGAAATGTCGAAAATACAATTTCCTCGGGAGAATTGATGTACCTCTAAAGTGACCTTGGGAAAATCACGTTTTCTCTTAGCCTGGTTAGCCAAATGACTTACTTGATGAGTAAAATGACCACTAGACACAAAGAGATTTCCAATGAGCTATCATGAGCTCAATTTGGAGTTGAGGAACACCTTCAAAAGTTGACTGCAATAGCACTCTGCCTTGAGGCAGCCTCATTTGGCACATTTTGACCCATCTTGGAAAATTTGATTTTTGATAGGGAAATTGAACTCCAAATTGAACAATTCTAGTTTCGATCGAAAGTAGACTCAAAGACCTTTCAAACGAGCTATCATGTACCCAATTTTAACACCGGGAAGGCCTCCAGAAGGCTCCTGCAAAAATGCGCGGTGCACAGAGGGAGCGCAGCGCACTCGGAGAAATTTTCCAGTGTAAATTTACACTGGCGTGGCGCACATGGGAGGTGCGGCGCACAGGGCTAAAAGGCCTAAATTTCATTGAAATATTCCTCAAAATTGAAAATACTTCATTCTTCCGAGTAATTAAATTATCCCTAAGTGCCATTGCAAGATTTTTCATCCTCCTTGATGGCGTGTAAATAGGTGAAAAGACAAACCCTAGTTTGCTGCACAATGTAATGAAAAACTGTCTAGGGTTTTCAAAATTTGTCATTGTTGTTGTTTTCTCCCTACAATAATTTTCACATTCCTCCACTACACTCCCCTCACTTCATATCCCTTACCCCTCTCTCTTTCACATTCATCCTACCCACCTATCCCCAAAATCCTAAACCCTAACAACAAATTCCCATTATTACCCTAAACCCTAATCCTCATTCCCCAAACCATATCACTCCCTTATAACCCTATAGTCAGCACAAAATCCCTCATTCACAATCCCAGTCATCAGTTCCATTCGTCAAATAGCAAACACCTATTCTTGATATAAAATCTATTTATACCCATCATTGAACATCAAACAGTGGAAAATATGGAAACTGATTTAGCTTATGAAAGGGATGAGCAAACAGTGAGTGATTCCTCCCAAGAATACATGCACCGAGAAGACCACATAAGTGAGGAAAACACATCTAAGAGGAGCCCACTACACTCATAGAGCTATTGGCTTGTCCTCTTGTAGTAGCATGTTTCAAACATCAGTCAGACCGCTACTATGCTGGTATTCATCACATATCAGAGAGGCAGTAGACATTTGTTTGTAGCAGCAAAGCGAGTGTTGTCTCCACCCGCGGTGGAAGGGGCTCTGCTTCTGACATTGGCAACACAGGTACAGGTTAGGGGCAAGAGACCCATGCACAACGAGGGGTCATCAGGTGAACGAGAGGCCGACTTCATCCTCATTCATGATGATGATACAGATGTGGAGAGTGCCAAACTTAGGAGGACCATCCAAGAGCAGCAAACAGAGATCCAAGACTTGTCACTCAATTTGGAGGGCTAAGTGGATTATCAGGTATTTTGAGTAGAGGAACAAACAGCTCGAGGACTAGCATGAGATCATGGAGCTGCAAAACATCCGTGAGAATCGCCAAGCTACCCAACATAGGAGGATTGAACTCACTCCATTAGAACAAGAGATTAACAATGACCGAGAGTCTTGGCTCGAGCGTATCAACATCCACCTTGAGAGGCTATTAGAGAAGGCCAACAAGGACAAAACCATATTGAGTTGGATGGTTTATCACTACAGGGCACGAAACATGAGTTCAAAGGCTCGGATAAGGAGTTTGAAGGCGAAATTGGGGAGAGCGACAAAGAGACAAAAGAGGCAAAAAGAACAAGATCGGCTCCAAATATTGGCTAAAGCCTCTATGGACCAGCATAGCACATCATAGGGGATCTCCAGCCCAAAATTTCAAAAAATTTCGGGCAATTTTGGTCACATGACAAATTTTTGGGCACAACACAAGTTTTTTCTCACTCTACGTCGCGCCACTGGTGCGGTGTTTAGGATTGGGAGGTCGAAATCAAGAATGGTTTGCATTTTTGGATTCAACATGAAGAATCATGCCTGTCGGTGCATGGAAAAGAATTTTGGGCAAGTTTTGAGTCCCCAGTAGGTCAAAAACACTCAAAAAATGACCTCTCTGCCCCTATTTTGACACACAGGAAGCATTCTTGGGAGATTGAAGCTTTGGAGGGGCAAATGAGCACCAAATTTAGAAATTTCACTTGCGTTGGAAAGTAGATAGGAAGGGATTTCTAACAAGCACAATTGGACACATTTTGGACTTCAGAAGGTACCTCAAAATTTCCTCCAAAGTGGCGCGGCGCATATAGACAAAAAGGCCAAAATCACTTCTGCTCCGCGACATTTCGATTCGCGAATTTCTCCAAGTGGGCCCGCTCATTTACGCTATATTTTTTTCAGCACCTAAGCCAAAGTTTAAAGTATTTTCACTAAAGGTTGGCTTCTATCCAAGTGGCAAAGGAAGGCGAGCAGTCACCCAAGCCATTTGTCATTTTTGTAATGCTACACCTATAACTAATGGTTGGCTTTCCATTTCCATTTTGTAATGATTTGAAAAACTCCCCAACTCTGGGTCATTCTATTTCCCAATGGCATAGTATTTTGATTGTATAAAAAGTATTTGCAAAGGGTTGGTTGGTTGTAATTTCTGGGAGACTGTGGGAGAGAAACTCAGTTCTTCATTGTATATTTTCACAGAGAATTAATGAAAGGCAGCGGCTGTGGTTCATGAGATTCATGTGGTGTGAGTGTAGCAAATGTGTTCTCTTTATGTTTCATACGTATTTCTTTATGTTTCACAGTTCATTCATATTGATTTCAGTGAAATTTTCTAAGTAAGATAAGGTAGAATTCATGTTTATTGCTCTGCCTGTGGGAAAGTTTCACGTTGTGTTCTTCTTCTATTGAAAAGGATTCATGTGTTTATGCCCTTTTCACTCTCCTAAACAATATTTCGATTCTGCATTACTTCAAATTTAATTTCTAGACTTTCCGCCTATCTTGCCTCACGAAGTAATCTATGACTTTGTGTTAAATTCTCTACTCATTACTGTTCGGTGGTCCCATACATCCCAGAAACTCAGTCATTTTTACAAAATTGCTTCTTGTTTCCATATTTATTTACTAGCCTAAAATCAATATTCACTGTAATTCATCTCAGACCATATCATTTATCTTTTCACTAAGCATGGCATAGAGAGAGCCCTCTGCTGTTCTAGTAGGGCTAGCTAGCAGACTGAGCATGGTTTGTGGTTACCCTAAATTTTGCCTTCCTTCAGCCTAAGGCAGATTTAGGTGCCAACATAGTGGCGACTCCACTGGGGACAAAATGCTTTGCTTGAAGATTGCCCCACTACATCTATCAAGCTTAGATCTAATGGTTGATGGTGAACAACGATCAGACATAAGAAGACGGCTGAAATAATTCACTTGGTGACTCCTTTCACTGAAGAATCCAGTAAGCGGTGCTTCATGGTGACTCCACTGTAGAGGGATCAGTAGCTTTGAGAGTTTTTTTTAAATGGAGCGGATTGCAAGAAGATACGCTCCCATGAGCCGAGATCACATTCCATGCTTTCTACATAAAATTCCGAAGGTAGATTGGTCAAGGAATCTGCCTACTTTTAAATATGATGGTGAGAAGGACGCTGCTTTACATCTAGTTCGATTTGACATGCATATTCACAAGTTGAAGGCTTATTTTCCTGAAGATTGCTTAATGAAGATATTCCTGGCCACTCTAGTAGGTGAAGCCCAATCTTGGTATGAAAATTTGCCCGCTGCTTGTATTTACTGTTTAAAGGATTTTCATGCCCTGTTCATTAAAAGATATAAAGACTCTTCTGCATCATTGAATCTAGTTCATGACTGTTGCAAACATGCTTCTACTTTTATTGAAAGCCTTGAAAAATACTATGAGGATGATAATTTTATGGATGATGAGATCATGGAAGCCCTGTATGAAAATCCCTTTCAACAGCGTAAAGATGATCATGAAAATTTGTAGCATGATCAAGATTGTAGTACAGTGGAAGACGAAAGAATTTTGCATCTTGACAAGTCAATAGGAATTACATGAAATGGATCAGCAGTATGAAGAATATTTATATACACCTTCACTTGAAATTAATGAAGACAATCATTTTTTGAGCGAAAGGAAACAAAAGGTCTTATTTCCTTTGTCTGAAGACGAGATAGATCAACTCTTGCACGGTTATGTTCCAGCTCAAGCTAAAGCGGATTTGTAGTGCACACATGGTCAAGAAAGTGTTGGTGAAACTTCTTCCTCTTTTGAAATGGATGACAGTCCGGTGAACAGCTTTATAGATCAACAGGTTGAAGAATTCCATATGGCTGAAAGTGATGAAAAAAAAGTGTCATTTCGGATCTGTCCATAGAAGAAGACAGCATGCAGGGAAGTCTAGTTCTACTTTCAGAATGTGATAATGTTAAGTCAACCCTTTCAGATCCAGATTCGGATTATGGTGAGCAAGAAAACCTTTTACTAAGTCCCATGAAAGAGAATTTTGCTGTTAAAATCACCTAGAATGAAAAAAGTAGAGTTTTGAATCCAAATGTTCTCATGTCATCAGAACAAAGCCTTCATAAAGAGGTAGTCCAGTCAGCTCATGAACAACAAGATGAGAATTTTGTTCAAGTAAGTGAAGAAGATCTGGGTGAATTTATGGTAGATGATATAAATGATTGTGTTGGGTTTCAAGAATCATTTGAAGTTTCTTTTCTCATGATTGATGAATGCAAAGACAATCTACCTGTCATACCATATGAAGATGATCTACAATGTATTCAAACTTCAATAGAAGAGACCATTCAGGATTCCCTTTTAGAATCTTCCTCATATGTCTCATGTTTTGAAATGTTCTTTGAAGAGGAAATCTACTCATCTATTTGTTCAAAAAAATTTGAAGACCAGGAACATACTCTTATTTATGAAAAAAGATCAGCATCACAAGAAAAGGACACCTTCTTTCTTCAGCAGGAGGAAACTCTTCATGTTTTTCATGATCCAATGGAAAATCTGTTGCAGTCGGCATTGAAGGTGATTATTGCAGTATTCAGCGATGAAGGAGATCATGGTAAACTGTGTTTTTGGATGCCCAGTTACCAGTATCTGTTGTTGACCAGGAGATCTGATCAGGAGAATCAATCAAGAAGGAATTTGCTTGATTGGTTATATTGGAAGACACATGACACATGATTGTACATATTGCATTAATATGCAGGTGGCTGTCATCATAATTTGAAACCCTCGAATCTTGATGGGCTGCTGCCATTGAATAAGTTTTGTAAGTTCTTGTTTTAGTTAAGTCAGTGATGATTCATTTCATTGAGTCAGTTTTTTCAGTCATGTTGGTTTCATAATTAAGTTGGTCTAAGTCAGGTTTTAGTTAATAAATGAGTCAGAGTCTTGTGTGGTTTTTCGGAATAATGACTCCATATCCCAATGGACGAGGGCACTGTCTACTCTCCCAAAGATCTACAGTTCTTGGCACCTCCAAGGAGCTACCATTCCCCATTGGAGCCAATGTTAGAGTCGGTCTTGGCAGTCCTCCATCAGAGATCAAAAATCTTTCTACAATTCATTTTTAGGTGTCTCGCTCCATCAACTTAGCTACATTCCGCTAGAGGCATGCCATAATCTCACGAAAGGGTCTCGTCAGTTCATTCGCCTCATGTCTTGTACCTACTGGCCTAGGTATTTTCATCAAAGTTATTAAAATCCATGACAATTAATGTTTGATTTTTTAATGGAAAAGACTCATTTCAGTCATTAGGTCTAGGGTTTGCAAATTGTTGTTCTCAAAGTGCTTCAATAATACTTGCAGTCGAGAGGAAGGTTCAATAATTCACTAAAATGATGTTTCTGAGCAAGAAAAGATGAATTTTGGAAACTTGAGAGAGGTTTTTGTCCACAATAGCCCAAGGAAGAAAAACCTCCTTCACTTGTTACACAGGTGTCATGGTTTTAGAGAAATGTAAAAAATACAATTTCCTCGGGAGAATTGATGCACCTCTAAAGTGACCTTGGGAAAATCACGTTTTCTCCTAGCTTGCTTAGCCAAATGACTTGCTTGATGAGTAAAATGACCACTAGACACAATGATATTTCCAATGAGCTATCATGCACTCAATTTGGAGTTGACAAACACCTTCAAAAGTTAACTGCAATAGCACTCTGCCTTGAGGCAGCCTCATTTGGCACATTTTGACCAGTCTTGGCAGATTTGATTTCTTATAGGGAAAATGAACTCCAAATTGAACAATTCTAGTTGGGTTGGAAAGTAGACTCCAAATACCTTTCCAACGAGCTATCGTGTACCCAATTTTAACACCGGGAAGTCCTCTAGAAGGCTCCTGCAAAAAAAGCACGACGCATAGAGGGACCGCAGTGCACTGGGAGAAATTTTCGAGTGTAAATTTACACTGGCGCCGCGCACATGGGAGGTGCGGCGCACAGGGATAAAAGGCCTAAATTTCATCGAAATATTACTCCAAATTGAAAATACTTCATTCTTCCAAGTAATTAAATCATCCCTAAGTGCCATTGCAAGAGTTTGCATCCTCCTTGATGGTGTGTAAATAGGTGAAAAGACAAACCCTAGTTTGCTGCACAGTGTACTGAAAAACTATCTAGGGTTTCCAAAAGTTGTCATTGTTGTTGTTTGCTCCCTACAATCATTTTCACATTCCTCCACTACACTCCCCTCACTTCATATCCCTTACCCCTCTCTCATTCACATTCATCCTACCCCCCTATCCCCAAAATCCTAAACCCTAACAACAAATTCCCATTATTACCCTAAACCCCTAATCCTCATTCCCCAAACCATATCACTCCCTTATAACCCTATAGTCAGCACAAAATCCCTCATTCACAGTGCCACTCATCAATTCCATTCGTCAAATAGCAAACACCTATTCTTGATATAAAATCTATTCATACTCATCATTGAACATCAAACAATGGAAAATATGGAAACTTATTTAGCTTATGAAAGGGATGAGGAAACAGTTAGTGATTCCTCCCAAGAAATTCATGCACCAAGAAGACCACATATGGGAGGAAAACAAATCTCAGAGGAGCCCACGACACTCACAGAGCTATTGGCTTGTCCTCTTGCAGCAGCATGTTTCAAACATCAGTCAGACCGCTACTATGTCAGTATTCATCACATATCAGAGAGGCAGTAGACATTTGTTTGCAGCAGCAAAGCGAGTGTTATCTCCACCCGGGGTGGAAGGTGCCTCGCTTCCGACATTGGAAGCACAGGTACAGGTTAGCGTAAAGAGGCCCATGCACGACGAGGGGCCATTAGGTGAACGAGAGGCTGACTTCATCCTCATTCATGATGATGATACAGATGTGGAGAGTGCCAAACATAGGAGGACCATCCAAGAGCATAAAACAGAGATCCAAGACTTGTCACTCAATTTGGAGAGGGCTAAGTGGATTATCAGGTATTTGGAGCAGAGGAAAAAATAGCTCGAGGACTAGCATGAGATCATGGAGCTGAAAAACATCCGTGAGAATTGCCAAGCTGCCCAACATACGAGGATTAAGCTCACTCCATTTGAACAAGAGATTAATAATGACCGAGAGTCTTGGGTCAAGCGTATCAACATCCACCTTGAGATAATGTTAGAGAAGGCCAACAAGGACAAAACAATATTGAGGCAGATGGTTTATCACTACAGGGCACAGAACATGAGTTCAAAGGCTCGGATAAGGATTCTGAAGGCGAAATTGGGGAGAGCAACAAAGAGACAAAAGAGGAAAAAAGAACATGATCGGCTCCAAATCTTTGCTAAATCCTCTACAGCCGAACATAGCACTTCATAGGGGATGTCCAGCCCAAATGTCAAAAAATTTGGGGCAATTTTAGTCACATGACAAAGTTTTGGGCACAACATAAGGTTTTTCTCCCCGTGTGTTGTGCCACTGGCGCGTCGCTTAGGATTGGGAGGTCCAAATCAAGAATGGTTTGAATTTTTGAATTTAGCATGAAAAATCATGCCTGTTGGTGCATGGACAAGAAGTTTGGGCAAGTTTTGAGTCCCCAGGAGGTCAAAAACACTCAAAACATGACCTCTCTACCCCTATTTTCACACATAGGAAGCATTCTTGGGAGATTGAAGCTTTGGAGGGGCAAGTGAGCACCAAATTCCGAAATTGCACTTCGGTTGGAAAGTAGAGAGGAAAGGCTTTCTAACAAGCACACTTTGGCACAATTTGGACTTCGACAGGTACCTCAAAATCGCCTCCAAAGTGGCATGGCACATATAAATTTGGGCGCGACGTATATAGACCAAAAGACCAAAATCACTTTCGCTCCGCGACATTTCGATTCACGACTTTCTCCAAGTGGGCCCGCTCATTTACACTATATTTGTTTTGGCACCTAAGGCAATGTTTAAAGTATTTTCACTAAAGGTTGGCTTCTATCCAAGTGGTAAAGGAAGGCGAGCAGTCACCCAAGACATTTGTCATTTTTGTAACGTTGCACCTGTAACTAATGGTTGGCTTTCCATTTCCATTTTATAATGATTTGAAAAACTCCCCAAATCTGGGTCGTTCTATTTCCCAATCGCATAGTCTATTTATTGTATGCAAAACCCTTTGCAAAGGGTTGGTTGGTTGTAATTTCTAGGAGACTATGGGAGAGAAAATCAGTTCTTCATTGTATATTTTGACAGAGAATTAATGAAAGGTAGCGGCTCTGGTTCATGAGATTCATGTTGTGTCAGTGTAGCAAATGTGTTCTCTTTATGTTTCATACGTATTTTGTTATGTTTCACAGTTCATTCATATTCATTTCAATGAAATTTTCTAAGTAAGCTAAGGTAGAATTCATTTTTATTGCTTTGCCTGTGTGAAAGTTTCACGTTATGTGTTCTTCTTCTGTTGAAAAGAATTCATGTGTTTATGCCCTTTCCACCCTCTTAAACAATCTTTTGATTTCACATTACTTCAAATTTAATTGCTAGACTTTCCGCCTGTCTTGCCTCATGAAGTAATCTATGCCTTTGTGTTAAATTCTCTGCTCATTACTGTTCGATGTTCCCATACATCCCAGAAACTTAGTCGTTTATACAGAATTGCTTCTTGTTTCCATATTTATTTACTAGCCTAAAATAAGTATTCACTGTAAGTCATCTCAGACCATATCGTTTATCTATTCACTAAGCGTGACTTGGAAAGAGCCCTCTCCTTTTCTAGTAGGGCTAGCTACCATACTGAGCGTGGTTTGTGGTTACCCTGAATTTTGCCTTCCTTCAGCCTAAGGTAGATTTAGGTGCGAACAGTACCCAAGGGAATAATATTTTAATGGGATGGGACATAGTAATAGATAAAGTGGTTAACCTGTAGCATGTAAGGGACCACAAGTAGCTAGCAATAATGTAATAAGCCCATGGTATTAGATAGATGGTATTGAGGGAACCATGGTAATGACCCATGGTATTGTATGTATGAGGCCTATATAAAGGCTAGATACTCCCCATTGAGAGATGTCAAGGAATATTGTATGGACAAGAATACGTCTTGCAAAGTGTTCTCCTTCCTTAAGGAGTGAATGTATGCTGTTGCACTACCTTAAGGGTGTGATTAATAAAGAAGCATTTCTATCTATATTCAAATATTGTTATTTCTTGGGTATATTTGTTATTTATCATATATTTTTTTATCAGATCTATAAAAACAGTTCTCCTGACCCCGTGCACATAGTGATGAGTTCATGTAGTCCTTTTACTACCTTGCTATCACATAACAGTTTCATGCATGTCTCCAAAAAGGTAGTGAGCATTGAATAATCCATCCCTGGTTCTAGTTGATGGTTATTACCTGAAGTGGAAGCCTCTGTGAAGCTCTTCTTAGCTTCCATGAACTTCTCCTTCATGCCTTCTAAATCAAATTCAGTTTCCTTTGTAGGATTCCTGTGAATCCACGCACTTTCTTATGACTGCTTACCTTTATCATCACCAATGGTCATACCACTCTCGAGCATTATGTTTACATTCAGGTCTTCTTCGGGAGGCTCAAACCTCATCATCTGGAAGTTCTGAGTTGGAGGAGGCTAGAGTACTCCTTTTTCACGTAGCCTTGCTATCAATGTAGGGCAGTCTTCAGCCTCATGATCAAACTGAGTATAGTACAAACATGATGTCCTTGTTGGGTTTGTACAATAGCAGGCATAGTGCCCTGGCCCTCCGCAATTGTAATAGATTATTTGTTCGCAACCCCTGCCTAGTCCCATTCCACCTCAACCTCATCTACACCCCTGAAATCCAGCATGCACCATTGAACCTGCATTTGGGTCGAGGGCTCACATTTTGGTCTGCACCCTGTAGGCAGGAGTATGAACCATGATTAGTTCATAGCTTCTGTACGTACGTTCATCGTGCCCTTCCAACCTCCAGAAATTACAAAACAATTGCTAGGTCGTCCTCGTATGCTTTTGCAGTAGATGATAATTATTTTTAGTGTGTTTTCATCTTATTTGATAGATCATGCACCATAGAGTAGGTGTCGTGCTTGGTCCTACTTGTCCCTTAGTTCTTAACAACATTGGCCCTCCTCCTGCCAAGTAATTTGCAAACACTAGACAGTGGTCATTCTCATGCCCCTGGCCTTTGCATTTTATGCACCATACCTCCTTGCGCCCCTGGCCGAGGTTTCCTGTCCTGTTTCAAGCTCTGCATCTCCAAACACAGATTTTGTATTTGTGCATGGATTTCTTGGATTCCCTGACTAGGGTTTTGTATATGCTCTCATGCAATCTCATTGCCATATCCAAAGCTTCAACTTGGGTGGAAATATTTTGCTGTGATAGCATCATCATTAAATGCAGTGCTAGTGACACTACAAACCATGCACTATGCTGTCCATCCCTCAACATCATGTTCACTTCGTGAATCATACCCTTCAATCTTTGGTCTACATCCCATGGGGTCTTTCCCACGAGTATCACAATTTCCTTAAACCTGATAATTGATTATGTCTCCAACTTTGGCCTGCTAAACTTCCTATTTAGAGCAGTCTGGATTTCTATGATTCTTGCATTTAGATGGTCAATATAATGCCTAATGTACCATGTTAATGCCCGATCCTGCAACGTGCTCAATAGTGTAGCCTTCTTGTTATTGTCATCCACGATGTCTTGTGCTTCCCATACCGCCCTTACCACGAACTAGAATTGGTCCAAATCTTCATTCCCTACTCTTCTGAATAATAGTAGTTTCATCACACGCCATACTGAACTGCGGTGGTCATGGAGGTGGGGCAGGTGGAGATAGAGGTGAGTAGGGTGAGATGGGTGGTGGTGCAAGTGGAGGTGGAAATCGTAGAATTCATTGCCTTATCAGACTGACCACACTTCTCAGAGAAAATTTTGCAAGCTCTTCCTTGCTTTCTCATGATGGTGAAATTAAGGGACTAGTTTCTAATTCTTTACTACTTCTACTTTTGTATATCTTCCCACTTCACGTAGTCCCAAACATTAATTTATTAGCATAACCTGCTTTTCACACAATAGCATTTTAATACAAGTGTTCAAAGATTTAATATACTTACCTCACAGTCCCTTGAGGAAGTGTCAATCCACCTCACTGTAGCTGATGGTCATATCTACCACGAACTCAATGATAAATCCTCCTATAATTTGGTCAAGCTAATGGTCCACAGCGCGTGTGATCTTATCTCCTGATGCTTGTAATTTGTGCACTAATTCTGGAGTCCAAACAATTGGTTTGTCAAGCTTAGACCTTCCTTGGTTATCTGCTAGCTTCATATTCCACTCATATAGCTTAGAAGGAAAGGATGCAAAGAAAATTTCATGGATTTCCGTATATAAGTAGTGCTCCAACCACTGTTCCTTAGATACTCGCGGATTCCTATTTTCCTGCACCGAAAACTCATGATTCTTCTTGTCCAACCACCCTTCAATTTCTTTCTTTGTTGGATTCTAGTGACATGACATCAGACATCCCTTATGGAGATCCCGGTCTCGGTAATGGAACCATTTGCTGGCTTATAGGGGCTTGACCCAGGTTCATAGATGATTTAGCCAAACAAATCCTGGTACTACTAGCCCTTTTGGCAATAGTCCATGGAGTGTAGACTGAGGTCTCACCCAAAGTAGTATGGGAGGTTGCCAGAACTAGGATTCCACACCCCAGAGATGTCTGATGGTTTTTGGGTGGTCCCCGGTTTAACCTTGCGCGCACGTTGCTACTCGCACCTATCAGTACCTTGCAACCTGCAATGCTGCCTTCAGACAACTCTATTTGAGGTGTGAAGTGTGTTATTACCCAAGTTCCTTACTATTAACCTAATATTATCTGATTAATAACTTATTTGTATGAGCCCAATTAGCCTTAACAATGTTATGTATTCATATAAGTGCACACGATAATCAAACTGATATAAATGGATAGAAAATCATACAAAAACAGATACATAGTACTTAGAATCAAACTTATCTTTACTATTCTTCTTCTTGGGTTACAGACTCAACTTCGCCATATGCACTCAGCTACAGGGGTCCACGAACTCAACTGCGGACTCTACTAGGTCTCTACGCAGCTGAGCCTCTTCCTACTACTACGACCCAATACACTTAGAATTCTTCTATATCTACTACTAGATCATTACATTAATCCCTCTCTTCTTTTTTTATTGTCTTTACAACTTAGAGCCTCTCTCTATTTATACAATCCCATGGTCCGCAGACCATGGGTAGGTCGACATGATGTTACATTACATTGCAACACTTGGGGTAGACAACCCTATACATTTTGCACTCCGCATCTGCAATTCACGGAGTCTTAAAACATGTTGTGGGGGGATTCCATGCCCAGCATACATAAAATATTTGAATACTTGGATTAAAATGTTGCTGTGTGAAAAGAAGTTTATGCAGTTATCTTGATGTTCGGGTCTATGCGAAGTGGAAGAATTTATAGAAATGAAGGAAATAAGCATCTAGAGCATAACCCCTTGATTTCACCTTTGCGAGGTGATGAGGAAGGGATCACGAAGGTCTCTCCATGAAGTGTTATTCATCTGATAAGACAAGGATTTTTGCGAATACAAGCTCCACCAACACCACCACTGGCTTCACCTCCATCACCTCCAACTTCACCCGTACCACCCACACCACCACCGCGATTCAGTATGGCAAGCATAGTGAAGTTGCCTTTGTTCAAAGGCTTGGAAAATGTGGACCCGGACCAAGTTGGTTAATTGTGAGGGTTGTATGGGAAGTTGAAGGTGTTACAGATGATAACATAAAGAAGGAAACACTAGTTAGTGCTCTACAATATCGCACGCGAACCTGGTATATTATGTACTCCAGCGATAACCCAAATGCTAGAGTAGTGGACATCCAACCAGCACTGAATTTGGAATTTAGCAAGCCTAAATTCAAAGTGTAGTCAATTGTTGGATTCAAAGAGATCATGATGTTACTAGGCGAGATGCCTTGGGAACTAGATCAAAGGCAGAAATGTACGATCTGCGAAGCCAACATGAATTTGATAGATGGATAACATCGCGAGTGGTCTGTGGCTTTGCTACTAGCACACTTAAGGAGTGCACTATCACAGCAGAAGATAACAACTGAAGAAGAGGCCTTGGAGATTGCAGTGAGACTACATGAGACTCTGATGCAATATCCTAATCCAGGGGTTCAACAGATCCACTCGTAGTTGAAGAATCTATGCCTTGTGATGCAAAGCTTGAAGCAGGATAGGATGGTTCACGAGAGGTATGCGAAGAGGTATGGTGCTTGAAATGCAAGAGTGATGGTCATGAGAAGGGCCACTTCCTAGTCTTAATGAATTACCTTGCAGGAGGAGGATCGATGTCTTTAATGCCAGAAACTCAAGTAGGACCTAGTGTGGCACTTGCCTTGTGGTGCACTATCTGTCAAATATCTGGAAAACATGCCATGGATAGTTGCCAATTGTTACGGAAGTATACGCAAACTCTGCAATAGTTGTTCTACAACTTTTGTATCTTTGTGGGACATGATGAGCATACTTGTAGGAGCTATGAACTGATGATGGATAGAATGCCTATCTAGAGAGTTCAAGATGAAACACAGCCCCTTCACTAGAATGTAGGGATGGCACAGATAGGATTTAAGGGTTGTGGACAAGGCTGAAGTGGAGGAGGACCTAGTAGAGGTTGAGGACAGTTGATTTGCTACAATTGCGGTGGGCTAGGACACTATGCCTATGATTACACTAATCCAACGGGCCCATCGTGTAAGTATTACATGTTGTTTGATCATGAGACAAAAGATTGTTGTACGTTGATAGCTAGGATCCATGAAAAAGGAGCGCTACTGGCTCCCCCGACTCAGAACTTGCAAATGATGAGGTCTAAGCCATGCAAGGAAGATTTGATCATAAATATAGTACTCCGAAGCGGAATGATGATGGGATATGACAAAGGTAAATAACCAGAAGATGGTACTTGGGTTCGCAAGGCCCCAGTGAAAGAGGTTGAGTTTGATTTGGAGAGCGCTTGGCAAACCTTCATGGAAGCTAAGAAGAGCTTCACTGAGGCCTCCACTTCAGGAAGCAAGGATAAGCCTAAGCCAGAGATGGACCCCTCTATGCTCACTACTTTCCTAGAAACCTGTATGAAGTTACTACGTGACAATAAGGGTATGAAATGGTTACAGGAAGTTATCAATAGATGTGTTGGGACCATATGAGGTGAACTATGCGTAGTCTACAAGATCGGAAAGCATAAGACAGGGACGGGGTGTGAAATGAGACTCACCATGCAAATCAGAGAATATGAGATGGATCGGGTCATTCTGGATTCTAGATCATATGCAATTTTTTTACTGAAATAGACATGGAAGCAAATGGGGAGACCTACACTGTAATGGTCTCCAATCTAGCTGAGAATGGAAAATCAGTAGAAACTCATACCCATGGGCGATTGTAGGGAGTGACCATGGATATTCAGGGAGCAAGTGCGGTGGAATATTTTGAAGTAATAGAGATTGTTGGTGACAGCAATCCTTACACTGCACTCCTTAGAATTAACTGGGCCACTGATATAAATGGGGTAATTAATCTGAAGAAGTGGAAGATGATCATTGAGAAGAAATCACTACACATAATAATACCCGTGGATCCTTCTAAAGCATCACGCTATACAAAACCAGTCCACGACGATGAGAGTGATGATGATTTGGACTACATCTATAATATAACAGTGCGAGACCAAGACTATGTGAATCCAACCATGGATGGGTGGATTACATGGGAGCGCGAGAGTTCCTTCAATTTTGATTTTGATGAAGAAGTAGAGCGCTACCATAATTGGTTACATAAGGTAACTATGCTGAATTGCAACATGATAACCTGGTCACTACACTGTGTGTCATGAGAAGAAATAAATCTTCCTACCTATGATGGTTTGAATGAGGTAGATACCTTCTTAGATGCATTTGAAAGGGAGGTACCAGAGAAGAAACACTACTAGCCCTTGCACTGGGTATTGCGCACTACACCCAAAAGATGGTGGGGTATGCATAAAGGAAGCTTTGATGATTGGCATGAATGTAGGAGAATGATGCAAACATGATTTGGGAAGCCTATGGTGCGATTGACAGACAAATATGATGGACAGGGTGATCCCCATGCGCATCTAGCAAAATGGACACAGGCCTATGGAGAAAAGCCACAACCTGAGTAGGTACACCTGTTTTTTCATACCATAGATATTATCCCAATGAGCTTGTATCTATAAATAGAGCTCCACAATGGGACAGGTGAATGGGATATCCTACACGAAGGGTTCATAATGACCGCCAGTTTTGAGGATGGGTTTGACAACATTGATGAAGTGCTACAAGAGGTGAAAGCAACCATATATGGGATACCACATGCGCCTTTAGACCTAATTCAGTTTGAATGGGCTACTCAACTGAATCGTGCACTAGAATGTTATAATGTAATTGCTGAAGAGGAGGATGAGGATCCATGGAATATTAAAATTCCAAAAACAGAAGGCCATCGCGAGGTTCAAGGATCATAGATTGAAAACCTTGATATAACTGCGTCGATGAAAAGTAAATAGGTGAACATTGGTACAGAGGCAAAACCCAAATTCATGAAGATCAGAGACAACTAGGACGACACGATGGTGGATAAGGTCACTAAATTACTCCACAAATATGAGGACTCATTCCTAACCAAGTTTACAGATTTTAAAGGAATAATCAGAGATGTAGGGGTAATGAAGATCAAATTAAAGCTTGACGTGAAGTGAGTTAAGCAGTGGCCTTACCACTTAAATATGAAATAAAAGGAAAAGGTCCACGTAGAAATAGGCAAAATGCTCGTAGAAGGCATTTTTGAGCCTATGGAAGAATCTGATTGGGTAAGTCCAATGGTGGTGCAAGAGAAGAATAAGAAGGATGAGAAAAGGATATGTGGGGATCTCAAAAAATTTAATGATGCTTGTGTGCATGATCTCTTCCCAACTCTATTCACAAATGAAGTGTTAGACAATGTAGGTGGTCAGGAAGCATATTCTTTCATGGATGGGTTCTTGGGGTTACCATATCAAAATCGCACCAGAGGATAGGAGCAAGACAACCTTACTGACTGATTGGGGTTGCTTTCGATATATTGTCATGCCATTTGGATTAAAGAATGTGGATACTATCGTTTTGTATGTGGTTGTTGCGGCATTCAAAGAATATATTCATAAGTTCCTGGAGGTCTATTTCAATGACTAGACTATATTTAGGTTGGTAAAGTGCCATGTAGTGAGCTTGCACTTGATACTGGATACCTGTCGAAGATACCAAATCACACTCAACCTCAAGAAGTGTCTATTTCTCATTCCTTTTGGGAACCTATTGGGGCATGTAGTTTGCAGAGAAGGGCTGATGGTAGACCCCCCGAAGATCGCAGTGACTTTGAACTTAGAAGCACTGAGGAGTATGAAACAATTATGCGGTACTCTTGGACACATGGGATATTACTGAAAGTTTATCAAGGGCTATGCCCAGATCACTGCACTAATGGAAAAATTGTTGAAGAAGGATGTTACATTTTGCTAGAACAATGAATGTAAAAAGAGCTTGGACATATTAAAAGAAAAAATGGTTACTACACCGATTCTCATCTTCTAGAACTAGAAGAAAGAGTTTGATGTACATGTTGACACATCGTGTATAGCGCTTGGGGAAGTACTAACACACAATGAATAAGAAGGCTTGAATCACCCTATCACATTCGCAAGTCGTAGATTATCCAAAGCAGAAAAGAACTATTCCACCACTAAGCTTAGGGGGCTAGCTATGGTATATGCCCTCCAGAAGTATCAACACTACTTGCTAGTTGGTCACTTTAAGATGTATACAAATCACTCCGTGCTAAAGTGCCTAGCAATAAGATTGTGTTGGGGGGTGCATTTGCATATGGCTTTTGTTTTTCCAAGAGTATGATTTTGAAGTTGTTGTAAAGCTCGGATGATTGAACACGCGACCAAATCACCTATCGCGCATTGAGACATGGAAGGAACCTAGTATTTTGGAGTAAGAATTACCTGATGCACAGCTCTTTGCTTTGTGCATTGAGGATGGACATTTTGGGGATATAATATACTTTCTAACAACTTTAACTATGCCGGAAGGATACTTTGTCCAGCAAAAGAAGGAATTAGTGGTCCATGCGGCAGATTTCTCTGTCAATGTTGGGCATCCATACAAGATGGGGAATGAGGAAATGCTGCGAAGGTATGTACCTAAGTTTGAACAAAGCGGAATCCTCATGGACACTCATGGGGGCGTTGCAAGATGACATTATGAAGGAAAAGAAGCTACACAGAAGATTCTTCGCAGAGGGTTGTAGTGGCCAACCATTCATTAGGATTCAAAAGCATATTGAAAGCATGTGATGTATTTCAAAGAATAGGCAAGCCATAATGGAGGGATGAAATACATTTGAATACACAAATGGAATTGCAACCTTTCAAAAAACGGGCAATAGATTTTGTAGGACCCATTAAACCTCAAAGAAAGAAAGGTGCGAGGTACATTATCACTGCAATGGAGTATTTGACTCATTGGGAAGAAGCGTAGCCGGTCAAGGATTGCATGGGCATGAATGCCATGAAGTTTATATTTGAACATGTACTGACGCGATTTGGATGTCCGGAGATCTTGATGAGTGATCGTGGTATGCACTTTCTGAATGAGACAATCAGCGCACTTACTGAAAAATTTTATGTGTATCACCAAAAGAGCACACCTTATCACCCATGGCTTAATGGGACAATGGAAGAATTCAAAATTTTGCCTAAAAATGTGCTGATAAAGGTATGCAATGTGTAGCAAAGTGATTGGGACCTACGCATACCTACAACGTTATGGGATTATCGGATGACATGCAAGAAGTTGACAGGACAAAAACCTTTTAGGCTTGTCTACGCAGTGGAAGTCGTAATTTCTATGGAATACATCGTGCCTAGTCTGCGCATAGCAATGCTCAAATGTATAATGGATCGTGGAACCCTGGAAGAGAGGCTCGCCCAGCTGGATGAGCTATAAGAAGAACAATTTTTGGTAGGATTTCACTAGCAGGTCCAAAAGCAGCGTGAAAAGGCATGGCACAACCGACACATCAAGCTGCACACATTCAAGGTAAATGATCTAGTTTTTTTGTATGATAGTAAGTTTGATAAATTTCCAGGGAAAATTAGAATGCACTAGTTAGGACCGTATGTTATTAAGAAGATTACCGACAAAGGCGCAGTACAATTGGTTAAGTTGAATGGAGAACCCTTCCCAGGAAAAGTGAATGGTAGTCGCTTGAGGCCATACACGAGTGATCCCACGATGTGACTATAAGGAAGTAGTAAAGTCTTAGCACTCTAGGCAATTGAAAGGAGGCACAGGACTATAAACTACACTTCCCAGGATCTACGCTATGTCAGGACTCCCCGAAGAAGCGAAGTTTCATAGGGTCTGCGACAATGCAAAGACAGCTACGCTAGCATGCAGGTCTACTAGAAAGTGACCATTAAAGTCACTATTCATGATTTTATGGTTGGTTTGAGGGAAAATGGAGTTGGTGGTAGGCATTCAAGGTGAACTTTATCGGTTAGATTCTTGGAAACCTACCGCCAATCTAGAATTAATGGGCCAAATGTGGGGGAACAGTCGAATTCAAATTCAAAAGGCCCTATAAACTATTAGTGGATGTCTAGTGGAAACACTTGCCATTTTGAGATCTGAGTTGTTGCATTATCAGGTACATATGGAACTTTCAAATTTTGAGGATTTGAGAGCAAGTTCAGTGTTTGAAACATTTCCAAAGGAGACACAGGACCTTCTAACAAGATTAATGTCGGCACCCATGGAAGCGGCACAGGATATTGTAGAAGTGGAATCCCTAAAGAGTGTCAAAGTGATAGTTGAGGTCCCTAAACCACCTCGAACACTAACAACTAAGAGGGATAAGAAGGCTATGACTCCAGTGCACACCTCGCCCAAAATCCCACAGAGGACTAAACTCACCTTGAAGGAAAATGGGAAGGCCATTAACCTGGAGGCCGAAGAAGAGAAGGAATTTGAAGAAATCCTAGTGGATGAGGAGGATGTGGAGATGGAAGTTGAAACCTAGGGTGTGGACCTTATTACCCAATTACTTGAATATGTTCCTCCATGTAAGGGTAAAGCCAAGATGTCAAAGGATATAGACAAGAGCAAGAGCTCTCTGCAAACTTCTCTGCTGCCAAACGATATTTTGTTTGAGGTACACACTTGGGGTGGGTTCCTATGTTGAAATTTGAAGATTAGACCTCACAGACCATGAGAAGTTCCAACATTTAGTGACTGATAAGCTAATGTGCTAGATGATTGATGTGATGGCTGGAATGATTGAATTGGAGTCGTGCAAATGGCTCAGTGATGTATATAAGGCAGGGCTACTAAAACTTCTTTGGACTCCACATTACCACCATGCCGTAGTGACCGTCTTCTTCATCAGGCAACTGCTCTGCTTGGTGCATGATGAGTGCTTGTGGATGGAGGATCCTATCCCCATGACACACCATCTGATTCACCGGATTACATGGCTACCTTACTCACGAGAGGATCTAGCCAACATTTCAGAGGGAAAAGGTGGCAATTTTTCCCTCGTGAAAGCGATGAAGAAGAAGTTCAAGCAAGAGAAGAAGAAGTGAAGGTACGACATATCCAACATTAAAAACACTGCAGTCAAGGTTGTGACATAAATATTAGCAGGGAAGGTGATGCGGAAGTGCCACGCAGATGAGGTGCCCACTTGAGTCGTTGCACTAGTGGCTCAATGCGTAGAAGGAGCCTAGTTCAACTAGGTGAACTATCTATGCGGCGAGTTCCCTATGAACTATCACAAGGCACATGAGCAGGGGAAAATATTTCATTACACATGGCTCCTATTGTTGATAGTACTGGTGGCATGGGAGCTGCCCAAAGATAGCCAATTCCATTCAGTCTCGCTAGACCTTTAGAGGTAGCGAAGCATGCTTTGCTGTGGGTGACAAAGGATGCACAGTGTATCAGAGAAAGTAAGATATTCTGGGTCCTAATGGAGATGAACATCTAGATGGGGATCAATCACAAGTGGCAGTTGTCACCCATAGTATAAAACAATTTGTAGAGCATTACAGAGTTCAAAGCAGATTTTCACCATGTCTTCAATAGGGCACGGAAGGACCCTATAAAGACGTGGCATGATTTACCATACCTAGAAACCAAAGATGTGATATTCGCGGACCTTGAGTCTTGGCCACCAGAGTGGTGCACTCAAGCTAGCTCTGTAGTGGAAATGGATAAGTCCTCCATGCAGTCCAAGGAGGAAGAGACAAAGCTTCAGATATCATAGCTGGCAGAAAGTGCAGGAAAGAGGAAGCAGAGGCTAAGGCCTAGGGAGCATGCAGTGCTGCAAAATTGGTCTGAACAACAGAAAACAGGGGAAGAATAGTGCAGAGGACATAAGTCACCTTCGCTCAGCATTGAGGCAAAGATAGACATAGAACAAGGTTGCATGAACCGACAGATAACATCCACCAAGCTCAAGTGTCCATGACCACAAGAACGAGCAGTGCCACGAAAGAAAACAAAGGTATCAAAGACTTCTTTCGAGCCAATCATCCTCATTGAGGGGGATCTGCATTATATCAATGAAACGGTGAGGGGTGTCATTGCGGAGGCCCTCTAGCAATTTAAAGAATAACAACAACTGGCTCTAGGGGTTCTTTGAATAGAGATAGAGGAGTTGTATTTTCGTACTCCATAGGTTGGTGGAGTGTCCACCAGCCTCGCTTTCATCAATTCAGCTGTCGAAGAGATGTTGTGCACAAGGATGACCAACATGACATGCTACCAGATGGGGCACTTACTACAGAGCAGGAGGGCGACAGACCAATGGTGATCATGAACATGGCTACACTCCCTCTGGAGATGCTCTACCTCTTATAGGATGGAGTCACCATAGAACTTCGGGCTAGGGAGTGTCACGCTCTATAGGTAATGAGCGAGTTTCCATCAACATTGAGCAATTGGGCCTACAACATAATGAGGCAATGGAGCAGAACAAAAAAATAATGTAGGTTGTGGAGGAAGCCTATTGGATGGTCCCAAAGTTGGAGATTTAGGCAAAAGAACTGGTGGAGGTGTGCATCTGTAAATTAGCTACAGGGGTGCGCGATGCAAGAGTAGAGATAGCAGGGTTCCGCTGGAGCTGAACCTATAGATCGCAGAGTTGTAGTTGAGGGCTCAGCCTTCAACCACGCTGGAGGTGAGAGAATAGAGGACCACCGCAGTCATAACAGCAATAACGGTGATTGACAGTGGAGTGGCAGACTTCATGGAGCTCTTCGAACAGTCATTCGAGGTCGTAACCACCCTGCAGGAGGAATAGAATATAGAGTGCCTAGAAACAGAGGTGTGCGAGCTACAGTAGAGGAATCATGATGAAAAAGGGACCACACAAATGGTTTCCCTTACATAAACGATTGCACAGATGGAGTAGGCATAGCCGCTCAAGGAATAGGTGGATGTCGTAAAGAAGCGGTCTTAAAAGCATGTCTATAGCCATGGATCGATGAGGCTTATAAAATTATAGCCTCCATTGAAGCAAAGCTAGCATGATTGCCAGAAATTTAGTAGAGGATTTAGGTTAGCAGTTCAGTAGGAGCAGTCACCGAATAGTGTGTGGAAGAAGTCTGGCAGGCAACCGCTCAGTGCGTTGCCAAAGTTGCAGAGATCCAAACAGAGCTAGGAGATCTTTATGCTAAGATCTCCGCACTTGTAGAGTGACTCGAGGATGAGTCATGATGTTTTTTTTGGGGAATTTTTCGGCGAGGGATCCCCCAAGGGAATTTTTGGGACTTAAAGCCCATATTTTGGTCCAATTTTGTAATACAAATGTAAAAACTCTGCATTTTGTGGTCGTAGAGCACATAGTTGTTAAAGAGTCGTAGGGTTGTCCACCCTTATTTTGAAAATGTTATGTTGGCTATATAAGATCTACCCATGGTCCACAGACCATGGGATTGTATAAATAAAGCAAATCTCTAAGTAGGTTAGAGACAAAAGCAAGAAACTAATCAATAAATTATCAATGGAATTACTAAAATATTGAGAGATAACTCTGAAGTAGAAGTCTAGTTTGGTTCATAGTGTAGGAAGAGGCTCTGCAGCTGAGTGTGCAGAGGCCTAGAAGTCTGCAGCTAAGTGCACAGGGCAAGTCAAGTCTGTAATCATCTGGAATCATCAATAAAGAAAAGTATTCTATAATTTCCATGTCTTTGTTTCCTTTTATGCATCTGTTACATTGGGTATGAATTTCACTTCTAATGCTTATATGATGCTCGAACATATGTAAATGTGTTGCCTAAGTGAATGCAAGTAAGAATATCCACTTACACGAAGCTAACTAAGATCCATTAATAAGATAAGTAAGATACTTAGCCTAGTTTAGGAAATATCACAGCTCACTACCCTAGCAGTGCGAAAGGAATTCAACCCCTGGTTAGGGTTGTGTGAAAGATGATTGTAACATTTTGCGAAGGTACTGAAGGATAGAGGAGAGGAATAAACAACCTACATGAAAGCATATATAGTTGGAATAAACTGACATCACAACCATTTGAAAGGTGTGGAAACTTGGTTCCATCATCCCCTGGGAAACTTGGTTCAATTCGTACTCCACGAGATGATGCTGAAAGGGTTTGTAGTGTAGGGATTTTTTTGGCTAACTAACACTGAACCTAGGTTACGCCCCCTCAAGCCAACATATTTCCTTTTTTTTTGGTTGTTGCCTAGCTACTTGGACTCCCTTCTAGAGTGAGACTATTTTCCCACAACTACTCCCAATCTGCACGGAAAACCAAACTTCTTGAGACTAGAAGTTCCATGAGGAAAGTTTTCCCTCTGTGTGTACTCTTCTCTCTTCCACCCTAATGTTGATTCGACTTTAGTGTATTGTTACAAAACCCTTGCATCCAATTAGAGATCTTCCCAATGAAAGTACTGAGCTAGTCCCTCTACCTCGCGAATGACTTTATCTTGAAGGATGGAATTTTTCTACCATTCACATAGAAAAAAAGAAGCTCCTCAAGCAACTCAGCCTCATGGAAAAAGGCTGCACTGCCCTTGGGAATTTCAGCTTGTCACCCTTGCTGAGCAACAAAAATTCCTTTCTTCCTTTCTGAGCTCTCGAGTTCAACAATTATGCTCTAATACGATGTGAAAATTCCAAACTGGAATCCTGTTAGAACAATCGATATATTTTTCCTAATTGTTAATTAATCAACAATTTATCTCTATGACAAGTATTGAAATATATACACTGCAATCGTCACAAATAAAATTATGCAGAAAAATAAAATGCTGGAAGCTGATAAATGCTAGCCCAAACACATAAAATACGAAACATTTATTTAGACAAATTTCCCTAGAAAAACCCAACTTGGGAAAATCAGTGCAACAATGAGGGTTTTCATTATTATGCAGAAGTGAAAATCTACGTACAATCTGGATACCTGAAATTGGTGATCCATAACAACAAATTCTGGGGAAAATTATTGAAGGGAATTTACCCTTCCTACACCAGCAATACTGACACAACTTGCATTCAGAAACTGGACCCTCTGACCCTATGCATTAGCTTCTACGTTGCTCTATGCACTTTACTTGACGTCAAGCCTCCAACCAGTCTCTGATGAAGTTGTTCTACCTGCACCCACTAAGGAAATCATCTTTCAGGCCTTTTGAAACCTTTTCCTGATCTCTAGAACTGAGAACAATTTTCTCTCCAGCAAATCAAACTTCACTCTTTGAAGCTATTGCACAATGTTGTATACTGCATCACTGGGATAACTCAGCCCTCTTGTTACTGCCTCTCTGGATCTGGAAATCGTCATCTAGATCATTGTCCATGCCTCTTACTCACAGCTTCGATCTCTATCTTTCTCGGACAACTGAATGTTGCTACAATGGAAATTGATCTACCAAGAAATCAAACTGCTCAAATTTCTCAAGTGATCTCTCCATCACGACATCAATGTCCTTTTGTAATACTCAGTTGGAGCATGAATGATCAAGATTAAAACATAATTGATGGCTAGGATCATCTCAAGATTGATTTGTGTGAGTTTCTAGATGATTCTTTCCTTCACTTAATTAATAATGATGTATTAACCATACTCCTCAAGTTTAGGCTTAGGAAATATTTAAAATCCAGTTAATAATCTAATTAACTCATTTATAGGTGGAATTTCCAGAAATGATTTCTTAGTTTTGGAGAGCTCATATATTGTAGCCTCTCCACAAAGTTTTCTGGCTAGAACACATCCGATGCTAGAAATAATAACATAAAATCCATGTTTATCTCTTATCCCACAACATAATGCTTGGCATGACAAGTCATAATTTCAGTTAATGGGTAATTAAGTGACTCGTCAATCTAACCAATCAACTGAAAACTTTTGTATATCATGTGTATAATGTATATGAATTACAATCTCTGCTCAGCATATTCTTTTCGTATAAACATAAAACTATAGAGTAAGTAATAATTTAGGGACATATTGTAATGGTCATGAACCTGTGTATCATAGTGACATTAATATTTTTTTGTAGCAGCTACAACCGCCCTCCAAAATTTTGTCTCACATGAAAATTTTGGAGCCTACCTTTGATACTACGATTGATCATCCTTGGTCACTTATTGGTAAGCTCATGATTTCAAGCTCCCCTCCTTGAAACTAAGAGTTGTCTGCATTCTCACCTTTATTCAGCATGTGTCATTTTTTGGCATAGGGGTTGTTGTTTGTCATGCAAAGGGAATGTTGTTTTGCCTCAAGGGAAAGAATGTGCGCATTAGTGGTTATCATCACATAGACATATTTCACAATCACTCCACACATTATTGTCATGAAGGTTGTTGCATCAAACAAAGTATGTCTAATGCATTCTAGATGGTCTATATTGTGTCACTAAATGTCCATATGAGATCACAATAAAGTCCTATCAATGTTTACATTTGTTTCACTGATCTTACACTTAGCCATTTTCCTAACCAATCTACCCTCATCCAACTTCTCGGAACTATGCGCTTTGCTTCCAGAACCATCAAGAAAACTCCCTTTCTTGCTAAAACCCTATAGACAGACTCGAGCCATCACTAATCTCCAAAAATGAGTAGAGTAGTCAGGTAGTCAATGCAACTCTCCAAAAATGCGTAGAGTAGTCCAGTTGCATTGCATTGAGATATTACGCATATGTGTCCTTTGAGGACTGCCATCCCACAACAATGTACTATGTCGCAAAAATGCGGAACGTTATCCAAGTTGTCGTGTTTGTCTTGCATGCATAAACTATGCAGATGGGATTCCAAGGGCCTCATATCAGAAATAGGCACTGTCCACTAAAATTGCACAAGTCTACCTCTGAGTGACTACACGAAAATGTGACATGCTAAAATTTCTTCCAAGGAGTTGAGGAGAAGGACCAAGGAACCAAGTAATGGAAAAGATGAGGACCACATGCAAACTCTGTCATATGCATGATCATCTTGAGGGTATGGTAACTAAAGAACACCTTTTTAAGTACACATCCTAGTCAAGTTTGCAGGACTGCTTGTCATTGTCATATCATCTTTTCTTGAGTAGCATACATGTGTGCAAACACGAAGATTGATTTATGTGCTTCTTCTACATGTCTTGCTTCCTTTTCACTTGTTCGACTAACTGTCATCTTCGGCATGTACATTTATATGTCATGCTTGCGACCTCCTTCTGGTGATTTTGAAGGTTGTGGTTGAGTCGTGTTCACTATGTAAACATCTATCGCACTCACACACGATGTTGTAAGTACTTTCGTGCAATTTCATCGCGGTCATGGAAACATTTATCACAAGTTTCATGCTTGTCGCTTGCACCCGTCGGTTAGTCACACTGAATATATTTTGTCTTGATGGTTCGAGGTGTCTTGTCATCAATTCATATTGAGTGTGTACTGGCAAGGGGCTGTGCTATACAACAACCCCCCCATTTCAAATTTTTAATCTTAGTCTAAAGATGCTAAATAAGAAATAGGTCCCCTTTACAATATAAAAAGCAATAAAACCTTTTGAGTAAAAATAGATTTTGCATACTTTACATATAAAAGTTGCTTTATGACTGCTCATTGCAAATCGAAATTGCCTATGACCAATGAACATCCATTTGAAAATTTGTGATGCGATCAAAGTCATCGCAAAGTTTTAAACTGAAAAAATCCATTTATAAACATGTGATAGGATATAAATATTGCATTTTGCATATCGATAATTCTGAGGAATAAGTTAGGGCACTCCATTTAAACCTTGCAATGTGATAAGGCTATTGCATATCACATTTTGCCAATCCATAGGAAAACATTGAAATCACTTCGTTGAAACTTTGCAATGCAATTTAACTATCATGATTGCATATCGCATACCAAGCTCCCAACAGAAACAGGTAGCATATACTATGAGCACTCGCTATATAATCTTAAGTCAATTATAAAGAAAAACATGATTTACGAAGGAAAAACATGATTTTCCAAGTTTGAAACGAACACACCAACTCTACGTGCCAACTCATCACTCATCACAATCACAACAATACAAGGAATTATTTCGGACATAGCGCTTGTAACTCCTAATTTACGATATGCAATGGCTATACATGTATTAAAATAATACAATCGCTAATCGGAAAATCATAGAGTTATGACAACTGTTCTAAAAGGACAGTTGGAAAACTTGCAATGCGACATATATTAATTCATAATTAATGCTTCACGTTATGAGGATACAGCAATTATGGTTACAATCCTGTAAGGATTTCATCCTTTGTGACTATGTACTATATGAGATATTTTGGTGTGCATAATTGCTTTTAGTCTGTAATTAGTTGTATTGGCTCCTCTCAAAGTGTTTTTCCTATCAAGCTCCTCTTCTCATTTTGTAGTGTAAATATAGAATCACGCTATGAGTCAAAATGTTTAAGATAGCTCGAAAGACATAGGCTCCCCTTACAATGGAAGAAGGACAAAGAAAATTGGCGTTAATCTCAGATACTACCTATCTAGGCTTTGGTAAGACCTCGTGGGAAGGCATATATGTTTTCTTGAAAATGAATATCCGAAGGAGATAGATGAAGAAGCAACAACTCATGGAACTGATAAATCAGAAAACACACTCAATGATTTGGCCAGCTCTTTCCTCCATCGAATGGCACCCCGTGCAAATATTTTACCATATAATGATATGGTAAGATTGATAATCGAGAGCATTAACATAACAAATAGAGCTTTCTTCAGAGCTGACGGAAGGATGTTTGGATCCTTCAAACTAGAAGATGTCAAGAGAATGTATCACTTGCCAGATCCCCAACAACATTACAACAAAGCATTCCTAGAAGCTTTCGCCAAGAAGAATGACATTGAATCAAATCCTATCGAGCAATGGAGACACTTTCCTAACAAGAACAAACTTGAATAGTTTGGTATGTATTCTGTGGACTCCTTGGCATCTCCATATTATTATGCTGCTGCTATGATTTGTAGACTCTTTGGAAGCCCTGATTCTGCTAGATTTTCTATTGAGATGGTTCCATTGATAGAGAAGTGATAAACTCCTTTGTGATGGACTGGGAAACTATCCTATCAGCCAAAATGGCTAGTCAAATATTGGATTATAGAAAGAATAGATTTGCCACTACCCGAGTTGTGCCCCCATTCCATATGAGTGCTTACGTAGTTGACACAATTTGTTTTAATTTTGACTTTCCCATACTAGGTTGGAAATGGACTGTTCAGGACCCAACCCCCATTCATATTTACCATAAATACCTAAGGAAGTTTGAATACAAGAATCTTTATACAGGATTTGCCATGGTTTTATTTTACCTATCCATAAAACTATATTTAATAAACCTGCTCCTCGACTATGTAATGAGGCTAGCATTGAGTTAACCTCAATCGATAGTTAGTTCGGGGAAGAGACGTTCACCTATGTAAGGGTTTTTGGTAGTATTATAGAGCCTCATGATCTTGCATTTTACATCCTAGATAAGCTATTAGCCAAGGAAGTGGCCTACTAGATAGTACAAAAACGGATGTTTAGAAACCTTAAAGACTCCAAGAAACAGTTGTGGCCAGCCTTTCCTCTTCGTTCCGACACTTAGTCATTACATGATTTTAAACTTGCTGAGAAAGAAGAAAACAAGACAAATGGTCTAAGTCTAGTTGTTATCCCTAAAAGACAATATGACCCACAAAAGGTTGTCTTCAATTTCACCACTCAGATGAAAGTTAATAAATTCTTGCATGAGGAAGATCAGTTTAATGACTTATTTTCTTTAGTAGAATTATTCTCAACAGTAAGTCATCTGGAAAAGTTCAAATTGAGTGGTGAGAAAATGGACAAATTCATTGAATACATGACATAGAGGTTACTGATAGTACCTTTGGATTTGTTAAGTACTACACTAGTCACTCAGCAAGTAGAACACATCGGAGAGTAGGTAACTGAGAAGGTTTCTGGGGAAGTTGAGACAAATGATAAGGCTACTGAAAAACTAAACACTGATGTTCACATTGATCCCATATTGATAAAAGATCGGAAGAAATTTGATCAACAGATCAAAAGTCAAAATGATCCTCAAAACATTATCACATATGCGCCTCCTGAACAAAACGACCCATTATTCCAGATATTATGATTGAAGAGACACCCAACAAAGAAACAACTAGAAAAGAGATAGAAATAATCCTTGGAAATCCTGCAGGGGAGATTACATTGAATATTGAGGAGATTCCACCCTTGGATGTGTTTTATAGCCCAAAACACAGGGTTGTACTTAAAAGGTAGAGGAAAAAGAGGAAAATAGATCAAACATCATGCACAGCTCCTCAATCTGAATTTATGAATTCCATATGGAAAGATTTAGAGGTCAATCCTTCTGAGGATTTGACTAAGTTATCTCAATTTGCAGGGGCATACACAACTGTTGCAATTGATAAGGAAACTGAAGTGAATCAATTGATCAAAGAAAAGCATCAAAACATTAATAAGCTTGAAGAATAGTTGGCAGTAGAGCAGCAAAAGGCTAATCAGCTTGAGGATCAATTAACAGTAGAAAAATAGAAGAATGAGGACCTTGAGGAACAATTAAACCTAGAAAAGCAAAAAATTGACTAGCAAGCCATTCATAGACAACAACAGTTATCGCAAGAGCTTGAGAAACTTAAATGGACGCAATAGCAAGAGATTAAATCTAAAGAAGAGAAAATCACATAGTTACAATTCTCTTTGGGACAATTCAAAGATTATTCCAAGGCTAAAGAATTTAGATAGGAAACCTTAGAGGCAAATAAGGCTTTATCTCAACAACTAAATCTACTCTATTAGAAAATATCTCTTATTGATCCATTATGCATCATAATCACATCACTGATTGATCAAACAGTTAATAGCAGGTTAGAATTTGAAGAAGCAGATGATAAAGTCACAAATTATCTCTCTTGGAAAATCACAGATGATGGAAGAGCTACTAAATTACCTAAAATTGAAGAGTCTCATAAAGAGATATTGTTTTTGGAATGGGAAACATAGTTAATAAAAGCATAAAGAGCTACCTCCGAGGCCAAGGCTATAATGAATATTGTTATTGAGTTGGTGAATGATAATGTATATGGTGCCAGTTTATCTTCTGATTGTTCCCCAAGAAAACTTCCAAAGGAAAAAGTTTTAGCGAAGCAATGGAAGTAAGATCTGGAGACAAGGAAGAGCAGCTCAACAGAGTACAAGGTCTTAACTGGGATGTGCATTGGTCCTTTTTGGTCAAGCCACAAAACCAACAGATGAATATCAAGTTCCTTGTTGATTCCGTTGGTCGCATGATGCCCAAGCTCTCAGATGCCACATATGCAGGACAACTACACTCCACGGTGAGTCATCGTCTAGAAATCCAAACTATGCTCTCAATTTTTTGGTTGAAGATACAATAGAAAGACTAGATGCGATGAATCTCTTCAAATCTTATTGTGATTCTATTTTACAAATTCAAA
Source organism: Pinus taeda (assembly GCA_000404065.3). Classification (NCBI taxonomy): domain Eukaryota; kingdom Viridiplantae; phylum Streptophyta; class Pinopsida; order Pinales; family Pinaceae; genus Pinus; species Pinus taeda. The sequence goes on along the minus strand of APFE030916802.1, from coordinate 41,353 downwards.
TCCCATATTTTGATGAAGGTAGTTCCAATAACACTAAGAAATTTTTATGGACAATTTGTTTTTAATTTTACTATAAAGACCCTTTCATGTCATTTTCAAAAGGGTCCTCAATTTGTATAAAACTATACTTGAGAATTTTTCACTTCTGCACTTCTTAATTTATTTTTTATAAGCCATGGATTGAGGTTCATACTTGTTGTGAAAGAGCTTCATAAAGACTTGCATTTATGTATCTCCTTAGAGTTTTTAGAATAACAAGATTGAACCAGAGTGTTACTTGCATAACGACACTCAAATGCATTTGGTACTTATATAACCGTTCTTTTGTCTTTTTTATCTAATTAGCATTCCATTTATTTGTTATTGTTGATGTATTCACATGTTTCAAACAACTCCTTATTATTTCACTCCTGAATGATCTATAATTGTTATATTGTATACATATGTAAGTGATAAATATTAGTATGTTATGCGATATGTTTTCACATTACTTTGCTTAATTTATTAAACAAAGTAATTATTTAAATGCATCTTCCTATTGATAAGTAAATAATCTATATTATCATTTGTCTGGTAGGAATCACCAAGAATCACTTTATTATGAGATCACCCAAGTTATATATATATATTTGTATATATCTGTATATCTTTTTATACATTTAAAATACCCATTCATCAAATCATACTTTATTGGGAAACTGGTCCCATAATATCAACTCGGAGCCACCATACCGAATAGATAAGGAGTTGCACTAAGGTTTGCACTAAGTGGTTATCCCCCAATGTTGGTGCTCTGATTTTAGAGGCATCAACATTTTTGGCACTAGAAGGAGGGCCAGACTGTGAATGGCGAGTAAATCTAAATCTATAGGACATTCTAAGAGTAATTCCCCCTCACCATCAACCCCAACTTCTCCTTCACACTCTAAATCTCCTATTCATAAGTGAGAAGTTGAAAAGAAAAATACAAAACCCACTGCTGAAAGCCTAAACACGCTAGAAAATTCTTCTCCATAACCTACTGAAGTACAATATTTGGCTCATAAACTCTAGGGGATTTCAATATCCAAGGAAGAGTCTGAGTTATCCCAAGGTAGTGTTACTTCCAAATGTATCCCATGACAGCCACTTACTAGGGTAAAGAGTGAAAAGATTGGAATTCCACCTATTGAATTCCCTTTACCAAGCTGAAAATGGGCTAGAAAGACGCCATCAGAATCTAAAAATGAGACTTTGTCCTCCTCATCATCCATTCCATCCATACCATTGCAAGGTCATCCATCTATTTCCCAACTTTAGATCATAGTCCAAACAAGCACATGAACTTCAACATCCTATACCCAATCACTTTCAACTGCTTCATCACCCTCTTCTACTATTAGCTCAACAGTGGCACATAATCAACCTCAACAAAGGCCATGGACCAACCTAGGAGTTGTTAGAGTGCCTGCACCTTTGACCCAATTGACAGCACATCCTGAAAAATGGCTACCTAAATTTAACCCTAATAATGGCTTGTTAGTGGAAGAACATATAAACAATTTCATGTTATCGATTAACTTGAATGGAGTAATGGAAGAAGATGCTACTGTTAGACTATTTCCATTCACTCTACAAGGAGCAGTAAGATCATGGTACTTTTCGTTCCCACCAGGTTCTATCAATAGCTGGGATGCTTTCCAAGAGTAATTTCTAACTAAGTTTGGAGATAGTAGGTCTACAACAACTTTGATTAATGACCTCTCCAACCTGAAAGCTGAATCAAAAGAGCCCATTAAATACTTCAACTCACACTTCAATAAGTTGTTGAATAAAATACCTACGGCATCCAAGCCTACTGAGGAGGTCCGAAATGAATGGTACATTTCTGCTCTTCCTTCAAACATAGCCATCTTCGTTGATAGGGCTACCAAACAAACATTAGCAGAAAATATGAGGAAGCAATAGCTGTTGAAAAACATACCCTTGCTTTGGAATATAAAAATGCTTTGGAAGAAAGGAAATCCAAAAAACTTACCTTTTGAGTTTATTCAAAGAAGAAAGCAACCAGGGATCCATATGACATGGAAGGCTTACAAAAATTTCTTAAAACTATGTCTAATGAAATCGTTCAAATTAAAAAGAAGGTAGCTAAAACTTCTACGAAAAGACCATTTAGGAACTTTAAAGGAAATCAACCAACTCATCCTAACCACCTAATGCTATATCTAACACAGAATCTGACCTGGATGATGATGAAGAAGAAGATACAGATTTGTCAGTTGAAGAAATGGAAGAAGACGAAACAATTGAATGTCATGGAATGTGGCACTTTATCTTACCTAACTATGATAACAAAAGTGAACAGGAAGCTCTCCTAGTAAATACCAGAAGTAAAAGTGTAGTACATTCTAATCAAGCAAATCAAAAGAAGAAAAACTCAAATCCTATTACTAAAGAGAAAGTTGCCACAAAGAAAGATCCAGTTGTGTCTCGCCACAATCAACCATCTTCATCCAACCCTCCCTCATAATCTAAAATGCTAGTAGTTTCAAATTCCATGGATTATAACATTGTGGAAGATATGAAGAAGACTCGAGCAAATATTTCTCTGCATGAACTTAGCAAGCTCAAACATCAACAAAAGTTGTTGGCTAAAGAATTAAATGCAGTACCTTCTTCTCCTCTTCCAATTAGTGTATTATCAAAGGCTACTAGAGGATTAGGTAAGCCACCATCTAATAAGGTGGATGCTACCGATGCCATTTTGATTAGGGATAGGTCAAATTCTCATGCTCCTCCTTTTCTCTTGACTTATGAGATCTACAATAGAAATTGTCATAACTTCCTGATTGATTTAGGGGCTTCATCAAACATAATGCTAGCATCAGTTTGCTCTAACTTAAATATTGAACCCCAGAAGTCTACAATTCGTATTGTTCAATTAAATTGAACTAAGGTTCAAGTTTTAGGAGAAATAAATTTAGTTTGTGTCAAATTATTTGTTGATCCCAGGGTTGACCAAAGAATTGATATATTAATTGTTGACATCCTTGAGTTTTATGTTTAATCCTTAGTAGATATTGGTATCAAAAAACTTCATGGTTATATTTCAACTGATCGGTCTTACATGTGGCTTCCCTATAATGAGAAACCAAATGAAATCAGAATTGATCGCAATTTTTTTTTGACTCACACAGTAATTGTGATCTAGGTGGATATTGGTGGCCACCCGCTAATTCAACTTGGATCCACTCTAGTTCTTCGTGAAGTTTTTTTCAGTTTCCTTAATTATAGCACAATTTACTAGTTTTAGCAGTTTTTCGAGTCCTAAACTTCCGGAGCCGTTTTGAGGCCCTAAACAACGTTTTTTTGGAAATCTATTCCCAGCGATTTTTCTATCTAAAAATCGTTTTTTCCGTCGTAGTCCTAGGAGAGATCTTTCCAACGGGCTATCATCCACGTCAAACGGAGATAAGACGACCAATTCGCGACCCCGGGAAGTTGATGTACCAACTTACCCAAAAACGGGGCCCACAATTTGGCATTTCATCTTCTAGGGTAGGTTTTGGAATGTGAAGGGTTTTCCATTGTTTCTCAACAATAAATAGGCCTTCGAGCCTCATTGTAACACAGTTTGGAATAGTTCAGAGGAATGTAGCCGCACATCTCTTCTCAGAGATAAGTTACCATCGCCCTAGCTGGTTTATTTCCAATTCTGGTTGTAAGCATATTTTGGTATTTTCCATTAATGAAATGAAGCATTATTTCCGCTGCATCTTTGTGTATATG
>APFE030916802.1:15787-37572 GCA_000404065.3 Pinus taeda | reverse complement strand
GGTTGTAGCTCCCTTCCAGGAGAGACTGGAAAACAAGAGAGAGTTGTAGCTCTCTGTAGGTTGCAACCTGCGTACTGGTAAAGGACTGCACAGTACAAGACCATTGTAAAAGGAGTTTCTAATTTGAAAGAAGATAGAGACATATTGCAGCAGGTGGTTTTCACCCACATTGGGTTTCCACCTTATATCTGGTGTTCTTTGATGTGACTGTCTGTTTTTTCTTGTTCATTGTATTGATGGTATTGATATGCAAAAATAATTCAAAGTATAAATAAGGAAGAATTGTTAAAAGATCTAGATAATACTGATTCACCCCCCCTCTCAGTATTATTTTCAACAGTATTTTAATCCTCCCCTTGGAGATTTGGATCTTGTTCTTTCCTTTTGATCTGAATACAGTCAAAACTAAATACACAGATTAACAAACTTTGTGCTCACCTAGTTATCCCACCTACAAAACTATTAAACTTCACAACTTCTTCCATATAATTAAGAATGTGTTGAAACAAAGATAAAATACACATAGTGACCAAATTAAATACACATGAAATTAAGAAAGATCTATTGATTCTAGAATGATAAGGATAAATAATAGTTACAATCATGAGCAGTCCCTTTGCATAATAGGAACATAACTCTTCTAGTAATTCTTCAAACTCTCTAACTCTTTTTGATTCTATAATCTTCTATTTAATTATGTATGATATTCTTTGATAATAGGGTTCCCATTAAAGAAAACTAACAAGTAAGAAATATGTCCGCACTAGTTCAACTTACCTCCAGGTGAGAAGAAAGAAAGGAAGTAGAGGCACTCCCATACACCCATTGACGGAGGATAATGACTAATCTCCTATTAATCTCATGTTGAGAAGGCATGTTGTGCAAGTGAATTAACTTGAACCATTCATAGTTGATAATTACTAATCTTCTATTAATATTATGTTAAGAAGGTGTGCTATGCGAGTGAATTAACTTGAGCCATTCATAGACGGTAATGACTGATCTCCTATTAATCTCACGTTGAGAAGGTGTGCTATGCGAGTGAATTAACATGTTATTCCATGAATTGGATCGAATTTAGACGAATTATTTGGAACTTGAACAGAATTAGGGAATTTCAATATCTTTTACCCAAATATAGGCGAATTTGGTAACTATACCATTAACTACATTATAAGGAAAATCTAATGTCGATCCTTCCTTAATAAGGTCGTTACTTATTTTTTCCCTAAATTTTACTACTGCTTTGCTATCAAGAGATTCCAAAAAGAACGTAGAGGAAATGAGAAATATATATAGTTGAGTGGCTGAGTTGTCTAATTGACACTCAGATAACCTGCCATTCTCCTCACGACTCTGGCAATCTCTTAATTTTTTAAAATGTTGTGTAATCAACTGTCAGATTACCTAGTGATCTCTTCTCAAATGTGGATATCTATAAATTGTGAACTCAGTTATTCCGGGTCAATTAAGATTTATAATTTTATTTCGAAATTACAATTGTTTGTGAGCAAAATACAAAAATTGGTGAAACATTTTGCACTTATCACATAGTAAGTTACCTATTAATTATTAATTATGGGTTTGTTTATTTTGAAATTTATTTCTCATCATTTTAATTAATTATTAAATGGACATTAGATATTTATAGATTGTTAGAAATTTTCTATAAAATAATTATTCCATTTTTATCTTTTAAATTAAATTGATTAATTAAAAAGATCATACAAATAACTGCCTTTTTATTATAGTATTTTTGGCAATCTCTATAATAAAATATGGATGAATCTCTATGTTTAAAAATCTTGTAACATTTTTTACAAATATATAAATCATTAATTTATATATTAATTCCTTTTATAAACAACCATAACAATAATTTAAATAATAATTTTATAAATTTATAATTTAGTTAATTTTTATGATTTTTTAAAATTTTAGAGATGTGATTACACATAATCAACTATATATAAACCAAATATAGTAAAATTGTAGTTATAAAATTACACTACTACATTACTTAAATTACTATAGTAAATTACCAAATTTAAAATTTAATTAGAATTTTCTTTGCATCATACAATAAATTTACATCTATAAAACCCTTTGGTGAACATTGCACTACATAGAAAATATACCAACAATTGGGAATTATTAAAATAAACCATTAGTTTTTAATGCTTTATAAAATAGCACTCATAGCATATGGTGATTTCCGAATAATGCCATTCAAATGTAAATGCAACAAAAAATACAATAAAGTCAGTTATCTACCAAATTTATTGAAGTGAGGTATGCAACCATTTTTAAAAGTAACTAGAAAAGTTTGAAGAATATAATTCTTATGTGATTATGAAATTGAGAAAGAAAATGAGCAATATGTTGAAATAGCGACCAATAACTCTCACATGGGGCCTTATTTAATGAACCTCTCACATGTCAAATGTGTTTGTGGTATACAAAACAATAGCCTTATTTTGACTACATATTGTAAAATACTTCTAAAACTAACATTATTTAATCCCCTACCAATATGAACCCAATACATTTTTCCAATTTAAAAAACTCATACTTTCACTAGATATTGTAGGTATCCATTTTTTCATTAACAATTTTTATACCCCTTTATATTTTTTCATTGATTATGATTTCTATTTTTTTATACCTGCCAATATAAAAACCTTTTACCCCCCCATTATATGCTCAATATATTATGTTGCTTTTTCCTCAATATATATATTCCCCAATATGAACCTTTGCGGTACAATATTTCTCCTACAGTGAAGCCCCTTGTAGATCATCATTGATAATTGTTTGACGTGTTAACCACGGTTGATCATAGTTTTCAATCATATATTATACTTGTCCATGTTGACAAAGGATGAGCATGGTTGAAAATGATTAACCATGATAATCTTATGATGCCAATCTATCACTTAACAACTTCATTGATCTGGATTTGCTCTCGTGCACTGGAAAATGGTTCTTTTTTCATGAATACCTGGAATCTAGGTTAAGAGGATTCTTTTGTTTAAGCCTATATATCTTCCAATACAAATGTATTTTCTTTTTTGGAATTGTATCTAAGGGTCGGGGCTCAGATGTATCTTAAATATCTTGTATCCTAATCCTCAAAGCCGAGATGTATTTAGATTACTTCAAAACATGTAGCATAAACTTAATAAAAGATAATTCTCTTACCTTCATCCATGAACATCACTAGGGTCCACAAAGGAGCTTGATCCAGATGTATCCAAATCTATCTAATACCCAAGAGATTTAAAAAAATCCAATTCTACGAAGGCTCGGTGATCCATGTCCGAGTGTGACAAACGACCCTTCTAAGACCCTCCAAGGCCCCAGTGTCAAGATGGTGTAGGCTGCTACATTAAGTTCTGTCAATAGTCATGATGTACATAAAAGATGATGTCACGATCATAAAAGGAAATTTCCCTCACACAGAAGTGGCTCCAAGAGATGTTCCACTACAGGAACTCTTAGTCAAATTACTTCTATCAGTATGACACAAACTCATGCATGATGAGCATCCCGCCAACATTGCATAAAAGGGATCTCAATGCAAAAAACATGCATGATGACAACAAGAGTATCCCATCAACATACAACAAAGGGATCTCATGACATAACATGACGAATCATGGCAGAAAGTACATCACATAGATGATTCTACATGACATCAAGCAAGGAATCATGAAAACACATAAGAAGCTAGATCCCGCATCAACATCAATCAAGGATCTATGCAGCATAATGCATAAAGAAGAAGTACATGAACACATCATATACCTCACAACCAGGGGCCATCTGAAGAAGCAAATGTCAAAATGGTGAATCTGTTCAGACCATCGAGCTCCTGGCATTGATCGCATGAAAATGACTTCTCGCACATGAGTATGGACATATGCAGTGGCACTTAGAAAATTGGTTGGAAAATGAAATGAGAGAATGAGAAATCTAAAGGCACCATCGTATTTATTGTGTTGAATAGTGCAAAATACACTGTCCAAAATCTAAATTTTGAGAAGTTGAGAATATGGGGCTCAAGGAATATTTTAGATTCCCACTAGATTCCTCAAAGATTTTGCTCCATGGGTGGACTGGAAATCTGCAACTCAAATGGCAAATATTCCCTCACCATTGTGATCCCTGTGGAAAACCATGAAAAACAAGTATAAACCTGTCTATACTCGGACATGGAGAAAAATTTCAAGGCTCATGGTTCTAATCCCTATTTTTACGCGATCATGGTTCCAAATCCATATTGAAAAGTGGCTGAAAAATGTAGAACTACGATGGATAAATGGACATCGCCATTGCATACGTGGCAACGAGAGGTGTTGAATCCATATAAAATTTGTCAAATGCTGACAAAGTGAAAATTTAGCCCTCCTGCAAAATTCATGGTTCCACCTATATTAAAAAAATAATTAAAAATCACTGCCTTGAAACACGTGCATGCTCTTGGTTCCTCCATCTCCTGTGCACTAAAATAATCTATTTTATATAAAAAAAATTGGGTGGCTTAATCAATGTGAATCGCTTGGTGTGTTGGTTGTGATCCTCGTTAATAGGGAGCAAGTTCAGCAATCAAACCTTGCCTCCTACCTTTTTTACACAAAATATTTTTTATCTTTTTTAAATAGGGTTGTTGGGCCCGCCTTTGGTGGTCTTCCCTCGTACCTTCGCCCCCTATCTTTTAGCTTCCCGTGGTAGTTGGGTGGTTGGGTTCGTGCCCCAAGGGTCGACCCACCCCCATTACTTAACATATATGCGGTTGGGGTCTTGCTTTAATGTTTAGCCTATTTGTTATGAGGCCGCTTAGTGGGTCAGCCCACATGGTTGAGTGGGTTCAACTCCCACTGTCCTCACCATGGTAAGGTACGTATAGTGTTGGGGGTGGTGGGGTTGGTGGCCCCCACCCCCTTTTAATATATTTATTTTTGTTTTAAATAACAATAAGGGCACATTTTTGAAATTCGAATTTTAAGCCATAGGAGTCAAATTAACGACCCCACAAATTTTGATGGAATCTGGTCGGAGTTGGTCGCAATCCAGTGGCTGGAAAAATTCCAAATTGTGGCCTCCTTAAGCCTGCCTAGTCATCAAAAAGTCAACCCAACTTTGACTACTTCTAACTTTCACATCCGAACTCAGATTGAGGAACCATTCACATTGCTGTGATCAAGATAACAAGGTCTACGCTCTTGTCTTGGTTTGAAATAATTATCATCAATTTGATTTTCGAGCATTCATAAACCATCTTGGTCTTGTGTGTCTCTAGAGCCACTTGGATCAATCCTCCCCACAGAGGATCTTTTGGTCCTCCAAAAGCATGAAAAGTAGTCTACAACTTCTCTATACATTGTTTGCATCAAAAGTATCCTAAAAAGGTCTTGCTTCCATCTCCTTCACCTTTGTTCTTCGGAGCATTAAGCAATGAGCCGACACCTGCCACCTCTGCAACCTGTAATAATTTGTTTCACAAATTACATGCTTGACTTTCATGACCAACTAATGACCCAAATTTCCCACACTTGCCACAAGTTTATAGCACACACTTGGTGGTCAAGTTTACATCAATATGGATGCAATACCTGAGCTACGACAAGAAGGCCAACCTCTCATTGTTGCTTCAACAAGTGATGGAAAACACATCATCATTGCAAAACATGATTTACAAACATAAGACTAAACACTATTGTTTTAACAAGTGATGTAAACACGACATCAGTCATAGTTCAACATGCGACACAAAATAAGACCAGACATCATTGTTGCTGAACAAGTGATGGAAAACACATCATCAATTTTACATTTAACAATGCAAAAAATGATTCACAAAAGTATGACCATGAAATGCTAGCATGTCTAGAAACCATTTTTCACTTATCAAGGTGAACAGGTCATCACGCTATGGCTATTTTTCTTGTTGAACAATCGTTTCACCTAGTTCACGCACTAACACTTTGTATTTAAGGCACTGCTCTAGATGGAGCCTCCAACAAGTGGGTCTTTGATGCCCACTTCTATCGCAATGATTGCAGTATTTTTTCTTCCTTCATAACTCCTTAACCTGTTTCTTTTCATGCTATTGAGAGGGTCTTTCACGCCTCATCCTTTTGTGTGCTGCCATTCTTTTCCAACACCTAGAAACTGTATGGTTATGTAATCCACAAAAGGTGCATGTTTTTCGATGGCATGTTTTACATTCATTATTATCAACATGATCATAATCGAAATGAGCATTGTAAGATCAAAAGTGGTTATACCTTCCCTTGCTATCATTGGTGTAAGTATGGCAATGAGAGCTTGCCTCAGCTCTTTCCCTGTAGTGGAGACTACCATGGGATGATGTGGATGCGTTTCCATCATTCTCTTTCCTCGATGATTTTGACGATGTTTCAGAAGCATATGACACCTTCAAACATTCTCCTTTTGTGTATCTCGAGCTTGCAAACTAATGTTTGTGCACAACTTGAAAAGGTTGAATTATGCCTTGGTTATTAACACCAAGTTCTTCTCTCTCCTCGTGCCTCATCCTTGTAAGGAGCCTCATGTTTGTCCCTGTAATTGGGATCTCCAAATCTCCCACAGAAATCATACTATGTGAAGATGAAACTGAAAGGAAATAAACATCTTTTACCTCCTCTATTGGCTTGGAAAGAACTAATGAGGGTTTCTCATCATCTATTGTTGGTTGTTCGCTAACTGTCATGGTGCATTCCCCCACTTCCTTTCTGACATACCCAAGTCCTGCCCGATGGGGTAATTCCTCTACTTTGATGCGGTTTACAATGCCTTGGTCATTAACGCCCAAGCCATTTCCTTCATACCCCATTTGCTTTACCAGTTTGGAGCCATTCTTGTGGTGTGATTTTCAAAAACAACAAAATCATCATCAGGAAATATACATGAATTCGGAGAATTAATTTTTACCTCCCTGTGGTGAACACTGTAGCTTTTCCAAGGCCTCGTCCTTTGCTTGCAGTTGTCGTATCAAACTTTGTTTTTCCTCTTTCTCTTCATGTAGGTGTATCTTTAATTCAACGTTCTCTATTTGAAGATTATGTTTATTTTGCTTCAGTTCTTTCAGGGCCTCTTCTGTGGCTTGCAACTAAAGTTGTAATCACTCCTTTTCCAATATCTCGTTCTGTAGATTTTCATACATTATTTCTTCTCTTTTGAAAATGTTGAGCACAGTCTTGTACTTCAATTTTTCATCCTTTTTCGCTCCATGTTCCATTGTTCACGCTGCAATTCACATGAACGCAAAGATTGCTCTGGTACCACTTGATCCAAGTCTAGGTGCCACGAAGGACCCTTCCAAGGCCTTTTACTTTTGTGATGTGTTAAAATTGATTTTTAAAATAACATGAGTGAATACATGTGCATGCTATAAAGAAGAGGAATAAGACAATCATCAACACATGAAAACATAAGTGTTGACAACGGAGTTCACCCAGGAGGGACTACGTCTCTGAGCACCAAAGTCAAGATGGTGCAGGCCACTACATTAAGTGTTGTCAATAGTGATGATGTACATAAAAGATGATGTCACGATCATACAAGGGAAATTCCCTCACATAGGAGTGGCTCCAAGAGTTTTTCCACTACAGGAAATCTCAATCAAAAGACTACTATCATTATGACACAAACTCATGCATGATGAGCATCCCACCAAGATGGCATAAAAGGGATCTCAATGCAAAAAACATGCATGACGAAAAGAAGAGTATCCGAACAACATACAACAAAGAGATCTCAAAACATTACATGATGAATCATGACAACAAGTACATCACACAGGTGATTTCGCATGACATCAAGGAAGGAATCATGAAAACATGTAAGAAACAACATCCTGCATCAACATCAATCAAGGATATGTGCAGAATAATTCATAAAGAAGAAGTGCATGAACACATCATATACCTCACAATTAGGGGCCGTCTGAAGGAGCGGATGTCAAAATGGTGAAGTTCTTCAGACCATCGATCTCACGGCATCGATCACATGAAAATCACTGCTTGCACATGAGTGTGGAAATCTTCACTAACACTTAGAAAAGTGGTTGGAAAAAGAAATGTAATAATGAGAAATGTGAATGCACCATTAGATTTATGGCATCGAAGAGTGTAAAATAGGCTCTCCAAAATCTGAATTCTGAGAAGTTGAGAATGTGGTGCTCAAGGAACTTTTTAGATTCCACCTAGATTCCTCAAAGATTCTGCTCCATGGGTGGACTAGAAATTTGCAACTTAAATGGCGAATCTACCCTTGCCATTGCAATCCCTGCAGAAAACCATGAAAAAAAGTAAAAACTTGACTATATTCTGACATGGAGAAAAATTACCTCCTCGAGAAAATTTCAAGGCTCATGGTTTTTCTCCCTATTTTTACAGCAATCATGATTCCACGTCCATATTGAAAAGTGGTTGAAAAATGTAGAACTCTGATGGAGAAATATATAGCGGCATTTCATTCGTAGCGATGAGAGGTGTTGAATCCATATAAAATTTGTGAAATTCTGATAAAGTGAAAATTCAGTCCCCCTACAAAATTCATGGTTCCCCCTACATTAAAAAAATAAAAATAATTGCCTCAAAATGCATGCTCGCTCCTGGTTCCTCCTCTTGTGCATTGATAAATCTTATTTATATAAAAAATTTGGGCAGATTAATCAATGTGATCCATTTGGTGTGTTGTTTCTGATTCTCATTAATAGGGAGGAGGTCGGGCGGTGAAACCCCGCCTCCTCCCTTTACCATGGTAAGCTACGTATAATGCTGGGGGTGGTAGGGTTGGTGGCCCCACCCGCGCTTTATATATATATATATATATATATATATATATATATATATATATATAATATATATATATATATATATATATATATAATATATAATTTCTGTTTTAAATAACAGTAAGAAGAGAGAAAAATTTTGAAATTTGAATTTTAAGTCGTAGGAGTCAAATTAACGACCCCACAATTTCACCTAGAATCCGGTAAGATTTGGTTGGAAAAATTCCAAATTGTGGCCTCCTTAAGCCTACCTAGTCATCGAAAAGTCAACCCAACTTTGACTACTTCTAACTTTCGCATCCAAACTCAGATTGATGAAATGTTCACACCGTAGCGATCAAGACATCGAGCTCTACGCTCTGGTCTTGGTTTGAAAGCATTCTGATCACTCTGAGTTTCGATCGTTCATAAACTAGCTTTGTCTTGTTTGTCTTTAGAGCCACTTGGATCACTCGGATCTTAATAATCCCTGATATCTAGCTTAATCCATTGATATGAAAAAATTAACAAGTGATAGTTTTTGAAGAGTTGGATTAACCCGTACCCAAATTTGTATTGTGAAATAGAATTTCATCGAAAGAATCCTAGCTGAATCGTGCCTTCACCGAATATGACCTGTTCAGTTGTGGATCCCACCTTAGGTATGTTTTTGATGCGGTATTTTAATCCACCCCTTGGAGATCTCGATGTTGTTCTTTCCTTTTGATCCAAATACAGTCAAAATTGGATACATAGATTAACAAACTTTGTGCTCATCTAGTTATCCCACCTACAACACCATTAAACTTCATGACTTCTTCCATATAATTAAGAATTCCATGAACCAAAGCTAAAATACACATAGCAACCAAATTACACACACATGAACTTAACAAAGATCTACTGATTCTAGAATCATAAGGTGAAATAATAGTTACAATCATGCACAATCCCTTTGCATAGGAACATATCTCTTATATCAATTCTTCAAACTCTCTAGCTATGTTTGATTCTATAATATTGTATTTAATTATGTATGGCATCTTTTATAATAGGGCTCCAATTAAAGCAAACTAAAACTGACTCCTATTTTCCTCACAAAATCTCAATTTTAAACAAATTCCCCTTTTACATAGGAACTAAATAATATCTATCTAAATTTCTAACAAATCAATTTCTTCTAGACTATATTAATGATTAAAAAATCAAATAACCTAGGGAGCCCAACTTCCCTTGAAAAATAAATTAGGAAACCAACTATCTTGGTAAATGAGGTTTTGATGTAAGTAGGTCAAATTTGATTATAACTTATAGATTCTCCTACATCAGAATCTCGTGGAAGAATATAACAACTTGTCAACTTCTTAACATCCATGCCATACTTCATGATGTATTTTTTTGTCATCCATATAACATCTTCTATTGGTTTTTCCTTCCACTTGACCAAATATTCTTTATACTGTTTACCTATAGTCTTATTAATTACTTTATGATCCAAAATGGCTTCAAAATCCTTTTTAGCTACTCTAGGTAATGATCTCATCCAAAAGGATATAGATCAACCAAAATGAAAACTAGTGATATTCCATTTTTTTCCTTCTAGAGGTTATATTTTATAAGAATTTCAATAAAATTTCCTCAAAATTTTACATGGGCCAATTTTCTTAAGTTTTAGTCTGTTATATGTCCCTACAGGAAATATTTCCTTTCTTAATAGTTGTCTTGTATGTAGGTTTTTCTTTCTTCTTATATTTTTTTTTCTTCTCAAGTAACCGATGCTTAACCCTTTCTTGTAGTTTTTTCATACTCACTACAAAAAATTCACCTACTGCCCTTTTGAGTTCCTAATTTCCCAAGTTCCTTAACTCATTCACTCCCCCGGGGTGTATTCCATATAAAATTTGAAATGGACTAATATTTGTACTCTTCTTAGATGAGTCATTATAGGTATATCTAGCTTGCGGTAGTTCCTAAACTCACTTATTTGGATACTCATTCTCCAAATTTCTCATAACGTTTCCCAGGCTTTTATTTTCAACCTTTATTTGTTCATCTATTTGCGGATGATAGGCTGAAATGAAGTTTAATTTAGTACCTAGTTTTTTACATAAGGTCCTCCAGATCTGACCCATCAATCTTGTATCTCTCTTTGATATTATGCTTCTAGGAAATCGATTTAAGATCACAATTTCTTTGAAGAATAATTTTTTCACACTAGTTGCATTAGTAGTTTGTGTACAATAAAGTAAATGCACTATTTTAGAAAATCTATCCTCAACAATGAAAACATAATCATTACGTTTTGTTTTAGGTCGAAAAACCAAGGCAAAATCCATATTGATAGAAACTTAATTCCTATTGGGAATTGGGAGTGCTTTGTACAATCTTGCATTGTAACTCCTCCCTTTTACCTGCTGACACACTCTGCATCTCTCCAAAAAGAAATCACATTAGCTTGCATTCCTAGCCAATAATAAAATGAACTTAATACAACAAAAGTTTTATTACCTCTAAATTGTCTAGCTAACCCCCTACTTTTCTTTTCTTGTATTAAATTATCCCTCATTAAATATCTCGAAATACAAAGTTCATATCCTTTAAACAACAAACCCTATTGAATCATGTAGCTTGACCACTCGGTTCTATTGTTTCTCACTTGATTTGCATGTGTTGCATAGGATTCATAGAAATATACATCACTTTTGTACATTTCTTTAAGTTCATCAAAGCCTGTAACATGAAACTAAAATTCTTCTAAAAATAAATTAATCCTACATAAAGCATATACTACTTTATATGATGATCCACTAATATGTGTAATTCGAAAAGTGAAATTTTATAAAAATTATGCCTAGTTGGTATGTCTTTGATTTAGCTTTGGTTGGATGTTTATACTACAGAGCATGATTATCAACAAACATGATAAAACATCATTATCAACAATTAAGATAAATTCCTTAGGCATAATATAATGGTGTCATTTCCTCAAATCCTACACAACAACATAAAACTACCTGTCATATGCAAAATGCTTCTACTTGACTTCATTTAAATTTTCATTAAAGTAGGATATTGGGCATCTCTCTTGCCTAAAAAATGCTCCAATTCTAGCATCGTTTTGATTGTATCAACCCGAATTGATTTGGTAAAGTCTAGCAATGCTAAAACTGGTTGTTTTATAATTCGATGTTTGAGAAATTTGAAATTGTGATCCACTGCTATTGCCCACTTAAAAATATGATTATTATCCCTAATGGTATTAATAATGGGTGCAAATAAACTACTAAAATTGTTAATAAACGTTCTATAAAAACTTGCAAGCCCATGTAATCTTCTTATCTTGAACACATTCCGTCAAATTGGTTAATTTATGATTGTTTTAACCTTGTCCAGATCTATCTTCATGTCTTCCTCTAAGATTAAAAAAGCTAAATACAACAACTCGTTATTCATGAAGTTGTATTTGCTTAGATTTATCAGTAGTTTCTCTTATTGGACATTACTCAGAACTAGATTAAGGTGTTTGATATGTTTTCTTTTGTTTGTATACATAGTAGAATGTCAGCTAGATAAATAATGACAAATCTCCTAGTAAATTATTTTAAAACTTCATTCGTTTGTCTCATGAAAGTATTGGGTGCATTTGTATGCAAAAATGGCGTAACAAGCCACTCATACAATCCATTATTGCTTTTAAAAGTAGTTTTCCATTCATCTCTTACCTTGTTTGGATTTGATTATATCAAACTTTCAATAAATTCATGGACAAATACTTTGCACCACTTAAACAATCAATTATATCATGAATTCTCGAAAGAAAAAAATATACATAATTATAAATTTTTTGATGGTTCTTCAAAGAGTGCACATTCTCCATCCACGATCCTTCTTCGGACTTAGCATTGTTGATACAACATAGGGACTCAATATTTCTTTAACAAGGCCACTGTATAACAATTCCAGAACCTATCTCTTCACCCCTTGATTTTCCTATAAAGTCATTCAATAAGTTGCTTTGCTTCAAAGAGTTGATCTCGGAAAAAAATATCAATATGATTGTTGATGCTTCTAATAGGACGAACACTATTTGGTAACACATTCACAATAATATCATAAAATTGATCTAACATGCTCCTAATTACTTCAGGCAAATCATTAAAATTAGTGCTTGTAAGAATTACTTGAGGTTTCCCTATTACAGCAAAATGTGCCTCCTCTTCTCTTTCTTCTCGCATTAGCTCCTTCCAATTCATGAGAAATACACTTTGATCTACTTCATATTCTATTAAAAGCAACTGAGTGTGGTTTTTTCCATCCCTTTCAAGAGTGTACATGTGTCTTCTACCATCGTGTATGGATATCCTATCATATTTCCATGGACTCCCTACAAAGACATGGAAAATGTCGATTGGTATCACATCACAAACAACTCCATCCTTATCTCTGCCTATTTGGAAATCCAATTCACATTTTTCATTAAATAACTTAGTGGACTTTTGTAACCAAGGCACCTCGAATGGAATCTGAGGGTTCATTGCTTTCTACAAATTCAAATTGTTTACCATTTCATTGGAGACTAAGTTACCAATACTACCTCTATTGATTAGGACATTGCAACACTTGTAGACATGCACATCATCCTAAATGGACTTTTTCCTTTGAGTTGGTTATTTTGCTTCATTTTTTTCTCTAATTAATACTTTCTTCATTATCAAGGACTCAACTGCTCCGCAAACTACTTCAATTGAGGTTGGATTCTCATTTTCCTCCCTAGATTTTGTAACATGAGCACCTCTTTGGCCTACTCATGCATTCTTAGGAAATTCCAAGACATATGTCCTAGTTTCCCATATCTAAAACATCTAGGATGGTATTCTCTTCCTCAGCCACTACCTCTGGATAATGATGTTCTCCCTCTTGAATCACCTACACTTTGTGATTGAATGTTGGAGTTCTCTTCATATTCTCTCACATATTGGAATATTCTTCCACTCTATTGTCCTTTACCTATTATAGGACTCCTTCGTCATCTTCTTCTAGTTTTCTTTTAAGAAATCTTTTTTTTTCATTCAAGGAAGCTTAATATGCATCCTCAAATTCAAAGATAATAGGTTGATTTTATATTTAATATTAAATTTCAACGCATTTATATATCCAGTAGCATTCTAAGCATCATCTTTTACATGAACAACTCTAATATTCAACTTGTAAACTCTTTAGTGTATTATCTAACTAACATGGAATTTTGTCTAAGGTTCTGTATTTGTCTAAAAATGTTGATTTGATAATCCTTGGGTAATAATTTACCTTCCAATTTTTGTACGATCTTGTACCAATCTTTAATTTTAGACTTTCCTTTCTTCTTTCATTCATATTCTAGGTTATTCCATAACAGTGTTGCATGGCCTTAAAGTATATTCATAGCATACTTCACTATCATATCTCCATCAAAATCCTCATAATCAAAATATTTATCAAGAAAAATTGTCCAGTCCATTAACTTATCAACATTCAAGTTACCTTTATACAACTTTACATCCATTTTTTTTCTAGAATTCATCTTGGCAAACATCTCCAACATATTTTTTTATGTTAATTATTCCCCTTCTTCTTTATTGGAAGATTCTTCTTCAAAATCAATAACATCTCCCATGTGAGCTTCTCTCTGTCTTTCAATAGCCATAGTTACCATTATTTCTCAAATTATCCTCATTTCTACTTGGAAAGCCACATTTTTTATAGGCATCCCATGACTTGCTCCTTCATAATTTGCATTTTTTTTTTAACTTCATAAAATTCTCTAATACAATAGTGATGTCGATAAATAAACTAACCCCTTTATTTCTCATCTAGATATGAGATCGCGCAGAAGTAGATGGTTCTATTTTCACCAATATATAGAATCTAGTGAGGAGTCTTCTTTTGTTTAACGTCAGATATCTTACAATCTAAATGTTTTTCTCACTAAAAATTATATCGAGGGATTGGGGCTCAGATGTACCTCAAATATCTTATATCTAAATACTCACGATCTAGATGTATCTAAATTAATTTAAAGCACATAAAATGAACTTTAATAAAATATGTTTTCTTACCTTCATCCACACATGACACTGGGTTCCAGGATGTACCTTGATTGAGATGTTTCTAGATGTATTCAATACCACAAAGATTTAACAAAAGCCCATTCTGTGAAGGTTGAGGTGTATCTAACCTCAAATATCTGGCTAGATCTGGTGATATAGGATATTTAAGAAGTGATATTTCACTGGAATAAATCTACCCTAGTCACAATTTCGCTGAATATGAACTGGCTATCTAGGTCACATGACTGATATTATTTCATGTAATTTTTAATGCACCCCCTTGGAGATTTAGATGTTGTTATTTCCTTTCTAATCTAGATATGATCAAAGTCAAATACAAAGAGCAAGAAACTTCATGTTTGCATGGTTATCCCTCTTGCAACATGATTAAACACTACAACTTCCTACTTACAATTAATAATATGATGACTTAGAACTAAAATACACATAGAGACCGATGTATACACATAAATTTAATAGAGATCTATTCATTCTAGAAAGAAAAATGGAAATAACAGTTACAATCACACGTAGCCCTTTTGCACACAAATAGATCTCTTGTATTAGTACTTCAAAATTTCTAACACATTCTAATTCTCTAATCTTATATTTAATTACAAATGAAACTCTTTGATAATATACTTCTCGTTTAGTCAAACTAACACAAAATATGGTTCCTATTTTTCCTAGCAAAATTCCAATTATATCTAAATTCCCCTTTTACATAGGAACTAAATAACATCTATCTACCCTCCTAAAAATTTGATATTCCTTCCAGAGTATATTAAATATTACAAAATAAAATAACGTAGCAAAGGCAAGTTCCCTTCGAAAATAAATTAGGAAAGCAACTCACTTCGTAAACGAGGTTTTGACCTAAAGGTGATTTTGACTTGTAGATGCTCCTACATCACCTTAGATGAGCATGCTTCATGATTCCCACTATGTGTTAAAAAATATGTGGTTGAAAATGGTATTGTAAGTAACTTTGCATGTTAATTCCATATAGAAAATAGAAAATTGCTTGTCAAAAAATATGCAGTCGCAAATGGTATGGTAAGTTTGTGAATGGTATGATAAGTAAATTTGCATGTTATATTATACATAGAAAATAGTAAAATGCATATTAAAAAATTTACAATTGCTAATGATATGATAAGTAAATCTGCATTGTACATTCCATATTAAAATATGGTATAGAATGGAAAGTTCATAGTTGTAAAAAATGGTAAATTCCATATATATTAAAGTGTGACAGAGAATGGCAAGTTATGTTTTTAGAAAATTGCAACTAAATTATTTTACCAACTAATCCTAATTTATGTGGAAACCTTCCAAAAACAATGAGAAACTTGGAATGGTAAATGAATATGTTGGAACATTTTCCAAATTTATTTTATTTAACAAAGAATTCTTAGTCAATGTAGTAACAAAACAGAGTTAGAATTAAAAAAAAAAACTCTTAGATAAGGAATTCCAGACCAATGTAACACGAAAGCGGAGTTAGAATTTAAAATGTCTTATGTTCAACAAATAATTCTCTATAAATGCAGTAACAAAGAAGAGTTAGAATTAAAAATTAAAGAATTGTAGAGAACAAAAAGCTTTATATTTAGAAAAATTACAAAAATCCCCAGATTAATTTTTTTTATTATCCTTTTTCTTTTCGACGATACCCATTACTAGGTTGGGTTATTGTGATTACCGTGATTTTACTCCACTACAAAACAAGGACTACTAGTGTGGAATTCAATTACAGGACTTTATTTTCCATGGTAGATCACAAAGTTTTTTCCATTGACACTTATTGTTGAGTCCATTTAGATCCAATAGGAATGGGACAGGATAATTTTTAAATTTCGATTCGATAGAAAAATTTACATCAAAAATAGATTTAGATTCTACACACTAAAATTCACCTATACTAATTGAAATTAAAAGAGAATTATTATTTGTTATTTGTGATCACATCTTTTGTGTTATTTGTTCACATACATATAACTAGTTATTTCATTCTATCTACCCAATTACCACTATGGTAATAGTTTTGAAATTGTGTATTATGGACATATTTGCAATTTTCTATGAGATTCTTGGGAAATGTTGTGTTTTAGTTTGCATAGAATGCCTTATTTTTAGTCCAATTATAGGTAATAGCATAACTATGCTTGTTTACATTGTCTCCTTTGTATTCTCTATAGTTTGACATTTTTTGTTTCTGAAAATATGTGAAAAGATAGTTCGCATTAAATTTGAATGAATGTTTTTTTCTCTTACCAATAGGAGAATTTGATGTTAATTTTTAAGTAGCTTGCGAGGTACTCCAAGCCCTAGGGTTCAGGGTTTGTAGGAAATAGCACCACAAGAGTCACTTGTGATCTTGGAGAAGAAGCTTGGGATTTTTCACCCATTGTGATTTTGGAAAAAACCATGGGCACATTTCGACAAGTGATGGATGAGGATGATAGCTTTCATCGAGATGAATCCAACACAATGAAGATCACCTGATTCTGAATTGTAGAAATGGAGATATGATTTTTTGAAGTTATGGAGCGTTTTTTCACCATATGAGTTAAAGTCGACTTGACTTGAATAATCCTCTTAACAACTAGATCAGCCCATAGAGGATGTTTTGAGGTTCTCTTCTATTGTGTATATATAGAAGGTGACAAAGGACATTTAGAGCATCAATTTGTGCAACACATCACAAGATAGAAGCTCGTTGGAGGGAGATAATCCCTGCTTTTGCCACTACAAGAGAAGGGAAACCCATGTTGAGGAAAAAGAGTGTTTTGAGGCCTATTTCAGGTGGCCAAGTTGCTATTTATAGGGTTGGGGAGTTTTGCTAGAGGGCTGAGGAAAGGGAAGACCATTTTGAGGGAAAATTGAGATGGGAAGACCCTTATCTAGGATGTCGCATGCTTAAACATCCTTGGCGCAAAAGAGGTAAAGGAGTTTATGAGGGATATAACATCCCATCATCATGACAAGGAGTCTAATCCCCTCAAGTAAGGGGAACCGCACCACCTTTGAGCAAATATGGGAAGAGAATAAGGCTATAAAAGGGATTGTAGTCTATCCTAACAAGGCCTAGTTTACAAAAATTAGAACATACCTCAAAACAATGAGCTAAGGTATGTTTGCTGAAACATTGTTGTAGGTGTTCAATCCATGATTCAGATCATTGTTGGATCAGTTTCTATTGCATCTTGTGGGAGCCAATTTGAAGGCTTGATTTGATGATTGAGAGCCTTCATAGGAGCAAACCTTGTAGTGATTGCATGGGGTACCATTGACCTGGTTTAGGGCATTGTGTTGGCTATCCAAGTTAGTCCTAGATAAGAAATCTTGAAGTAACAAAGACAACTGAAGGTTGGGTGAACTTAGTGCCTAATGTGCAACACTTTAATGGAAAAAAGTGATTGCTAGATTGGTAGACTGGAGCTCATGTATTGATTGGCCTAGAAGAGCAGATTGGATCAGCCCATGTACATGAAACACAAGTGACCTATGGCAGTATTAGGTGGCAGTCGTCTTGTAGTCTCTATGTGTTGTCCTTTGAAGGAATAAGGTCCAACTAGACAGTCGTACGAAAGTTCAGGATCGACAGGAGAAGATATGACATAGAAGTTGCAGTGAAGATTGTCATTGTATATTGTATACCATAGACTATTGTATTATTTAGATTGATTTAATATACAAAAGATTGGGTTGTACATTATTGTACAATTTTTTTAAAACTTATGTATTCTTGTGGATATGTGATTTACTACTTTGTATTTTCCACGGTGAAAAGTAGTTCTTATTGAGATTCTTGGTTTGGTAGGATCAGAGATTCTAAGATTGTAACCTAGACCCAAGATCCTGGAAATTCAACATGGTATTAGAGCATGTTTGAGCTACTTTGGAAGCTAGTGAATCAACATTGTGCACAATGAAGTACAACTTAAGAGGGATTTGGCCACATTGTAGGTGATCATGTTGAAGTTGCATGTTGGTATCCAGTATGAGGATAGGTTGGAGGGGTTGTGCAACTATAGTCCATGGAAGGAAAGGATAAATTTGGTCTTACATGTCAACAAGATGTGGGATTTCACCAAGAAGCCATAAGGAAGCCAATTGACCTAAAGGAGTTGGAAGTGTACGAAGATTTGGATACGAGGGCGAGATTGATCATCCTTGATAGTGTGAAGTATTCCCTAATACCTCATTTATTCGGGAAGAACATTTCACATGAGATGTGGATGGCTCTTTAGAATTTCTTCCAGAATAAGAACGAGAAACGGGTATTGGCATTGTAGGATAAGTTAAAGTCCACCAAGATGGTACAAAGTTAAGGAGTGACTTTTTATCTGATGAGATTATGTCACATCAAAGATGAGGTTGTTATCGTGGGTGTGACTATTTTAGATTCAGATAAGGTGAGGATTACTTTGAAAGGGTTCACCAAGGAATAGAAACTCTTCATCAAAGGGACTTTTTCCAAAGAGGGATTTCTAGACTGGAATAGGCTATGGGAAAACTTCATTGAAGAAGAGTTGGTCGATGAGGATATCCATCTCAACAAGAGGGCTTGAGAGGATGTCATGGAACTTCCAGCATCAATGAAGGGTAAGAAAAATAAGGACTTCAGTAAATTTGAGCATTTGAACTGTGGCGAGATGGGTCATTTTTCATCAAGATGTCTGATGAAGAAGAAGGAAGATGATGAGGAGAAGAAAGGAAAGTAGGTTCCTAATGTTGCCACTTCTACTGAGATAGATGCTCTCAACAGGAGATTAGAGGAGGAGGACTTTTCTATCTCTCTTATTTCTTGCAGGGTACTACTAATGAAGATGGATGGCACATGGAAAATGGTGTGACGAAGCATATGACAGGATCACAAGAGATTTTTGAGACTCTAATTGAATGAGACTTGGAGTTGCACATGGTGTTGGGTGATAAGAGTCAGAAAGAGATCCGAGTATCATGATTTGTGTCATTTAGAATCAAGACAGGATGAGTGATGCAGATCCAACATGTACTATTTCTACTTCTGGGATGGGAAGTTAAGACATAGACCTCGAGGCTCTAGCTCTAATGGGATTTTTCTTGGAGTTAGAGTGCATGCTCTGTACAACCACACAAGAAAGACTATGGGATCATGGGAGTAAGCAAGTGGAGCAAGTGCAGGTTTTAGAGAAGTAGGCATAGGCTTCGGAGGGGCAGCTATAGGTTACTGAAAAGAAGGTCAAATTTCCAGAGACTCAGAGGGATTCGAGTTCTAGACAGATCTTACAGATTCATAGGGATAATTTACAGTGCAAGAAGAGTTCCTTGTGAGTGGGAACCAAAGGGTGCTTCAACATCTGGCAATAAATAATCATGGAGGGATTGGAAAGTGACACAATAAGAGAAGAAGAAGAAGAAGCAAGATGCTTCTAGTGATAATGACATTGCTGAGAGAGGCGTAGTTCATCCTTCAAAGATTCCTGTAGTGGTGAGCACTAAGAGTTGGGCAAGTGTTACGAGTAGTTATGATGATCATGGGTTACTTCCTAGTCTTGGAAGTACCTCCCTTGCCAAGAGAGAGTGTTGATTTCTGAGTATCTTGGGAGGTACACCAAGCTCTATGGTATATGGTTTGGAGGGAAAAGCACCACAAGAGTCACTTGGGGGCTTCGAACCCAAGATTAGGGTTGTTAGCCTATCATGACTTGTGAAAAATCCATGGGCACATTTCCACATGTTACGAATGAGTATGATAGCTTTTATTGAGAAGAATATGATGCAACGAACATCATCCAATTCTGAGTTGTAGAAATGGAGATATGAATTTTTGAAGTTATAGAGTGGGTTTGCACAATATGAGTTAAGGTCGGCTTAGGATAAATAAGCGTCTTCAGAGCTAGACAACCTCATAGATGATTTTTTGAGTCACCCTTCTATTGTGTATATATAGAATGTGATGGAGGGCATTTATACCATAAATTTATGAAACACATCACAAGATCGAAGGTCGTTGGAGGACAACTCCCTGTTTTGGCCGTGTTAAGAGAAGGGAAACCTACACTGAGGAAAAAGGTTTTTTTGAGGAATATTTTAGGTGTTCTATTTGTTGTTTGGAGGGTCATGGAGTTGTGCTATAGGGTTGACACAAGGTAGGGTTGTTTTGAGGGAAAATTGAGGTGGGAAGACCATTATCCTAGCTGGCGTAGGCTTAAACAACCTTGTTGTGACATCTTGCAGCAGATTGGAGGGAGGCCAAGGACTTTGTGAGGGACAAAACAACCCAAAATCTAAGCAAGGGGTCTAATTCACTTAAGGAAGTGAAACTACATCACCTTGGAGAAAATCTTGGTGGAGAATAAGGTTGGAAAAGGGATTGTGGTGTGCCCTAACGAGGTCTACTTTGCAGCAATTAGAACATATGTCAAAATAGTGAGCTAAGGATGATCTAGGTGGATATTGGTGGCCACCTGCTAATTCTACGTGGATCCCCTCTAGTGCTTCTTTCAGTTCTTTCAGTCTCCTTAATTATAGCACAATTTACTATTTTTAGCAGTTTTTTGGGTCCTAAACTTCCAGAGCCGTTTTGAGGCCCTAAACGAGGTTTTTTTTGGAAATCTACCACGAGTGATTTTTCTACCTAAAAATTGTCCTTTCTGTCGTAGTCCTCGGAGAGATCTTTCCAACGGGCTATCATGCGCATCAAACGGAGATAAGACGACCAATTCGCGACCCCGGGAAGTTGATGTACCAACTTACCCAAAAACGGGGCCCACAATTTGGCGTTTCATCTTCCAGGGTTAGTTTTTGGAATGTGAAGGGTTTTTCCATTGTTTCTCAACAATAAATAGGCCTTCGAGCCTCATTGTAACACAGTTCAGAGGCATGTAGCCACACATCTCTTCTCA